>JAMKCH010012380.1:0-26555 GCA_023653785.1 Ophioderma brevispina | reverse complement strand
AATCATTTTAAACAAGAAAACAACATTTAATTTTAATAAAGTCTGGTTCGAACTTGATTTCCATGTGTCTTTTGAACGTTTGGGGTGAAGTTGCCAAATTTAGCAGACTTGTTCTATTTCAACACAGGAAATCTGCATACTAGGAGTAGCATTGCTCTTTGCAAGTTATTACTAATGACATTGTAATGAAAGTGTTTGAAATAGTTGAGAATATGAAAATACACAAGATTTTATTAAAACTTAATTTTTGGTGCACATTAACAATGGTCATCAATTTTGTGTTATAAGTCAATGGAGATGTCACACACGTAACCACCAATGTCACACACGTGACCGTACTTAGTGATATAAATTTGTTAATTACCAAGTAAAGTTTGCTTGTTACTTTTAGTTACCAACTTTGTTGTAATGATAAAATACCAAAGTCTTTCTGAAATAAATATAAAAATGTCAGTACTTAAAGATTCACAGAATTTTACAGTTGAAGTTTGAATTCTAGAAACCCCTTTTTGTCTGCGGTCACAAACGTGACCGAACTTTATTTGCCCCTCATGACAAAGTAACCAATCTGGCGAAAGTGGAAATATTATTTTTGGTTAGGATTGGTCTAAAGGTTATTCATTATACAAAATTAACAACAGATTGGTTATATTGGCAAAACAGCATTGGGTTGAAAATTAAAATTTCCCGTTTTTCGGTCACAAACGTGACCGAAGAATGGCCCAGATATAGTTCAAAACAACCATTTTTTTATTGTTAACCATAACATATTAGCAGAGTAATCTATAGGGAATTGCAGTATACTTTATTGCAACAATCATCAAAACCCTTTAATTTCATTTGGGTGGGGGGTGAAATTGCTAAAAAAAAATCATAACTTGGGGCATTTATGGCTGCCTTGAGCCTCTGGTTGCTACAACCCTAATTCTCAGTCTTAACATTTACAAAGTGTAAGAAATTACTGTTGCTTTTTAAAAAAATCCATAGCATGAACATGATAAATATCACCATGCTTTCAAAAATTGAGTTCAAGCTTTACAACCCAGTTAGCATTTAAAGGGATTAGCAGCGATAATGCGAGATAATAAAAAAAAATTGGAAATGTATTTTTTAACTTACAAATCAGGGATAAGTGTGTACAATTCCATATATCTGCTTTAATGTAGAAACAAACCACCAAATAGTGAAAAAATGGAGTATTTGAGGAAATTTGTCATACCGTCTCCCGCAAATAGACATACAGCGACGGCGTCTCAAAATCTGCACTAAACAGCTGATTGTGGTTTAATCCAGTACAGAATAAACAAAGATCAATAATGTTTGTGTTTCAGGTCAAAGTGTATTGATCATGGTGCACAATATCACACTGAAAATCTGTGATATTCACTGGGAAAGGCTTTTTTGATTTCAAGTTGGAATTTTGATACGCACGTATAGAAATTACAGAATCAGATAAAAAGTACTGCCTTGTCTTAAATACAAGGATTTCAAGCCAACCACTTGCAGGTTATGTTTGCATATCCATGCCAGTAACAAAAATCTAAAAATATGAATTTTGATGATTTTTTCGATGTTTCGAATTAGCAAATCGCTGCTAATCCCTTTAAAGCTGGAAATAGTGTATTTGGCCCAACCAATTATATTTTATCATTTTCTGCATTTCATATATGCCATTACCAACATCAAATTTAATTTGAAACCAATGTAGCATTTTAACATGAACAGTAATTATGTATTACAATAGTCTACAGATAACTGCAAAGATAATTTACATTTAAACTGTAAACAAAACATATTTTAGCTTGTAGCATAATGGGAATGAAATCAGCCAAAAATATTATTGCAGATGAGATGATAAAAATGCCAGGTTTTCATATGATACCAAAATACCCAGGTTTGATGGGTGAGTGGTTGGGTCGAGGCTGAGGTCTAGTATGCCCCTTTAAGGGACATCAAAAATTTTGTTTGGTGAGACAGTCGGATCCAACATAATGCTTAAATGCAATATTAATTGTATTTTTCCTTTGTTCTTTCACAATATAAAGAAATACACAAGGTAGTGTGTGTACAAAGTTTATGAGGAATCCGCCTCACCCCAAGCTGGTGCCGAGGACCCACTTGGAATCTTGTTCCTTTGAAACCTGTTGCTACGTCACCAAGCATGGGCCCAAGGTTATGACATCACAGTATTTCTTGTTCGCTTATGCTGCTATATCAATTATATAGGCAAAAAGTGATAACTTGCACTCTGAATTCGAAAGTTACTAATTTGGATAACGAGCAACCTGCTGGCACAGTTACTCAATTTGGCAGCAAAACACGAGATATGCCTTATTTCTTGGTATTCAGGTAATTAGCTAGCACTATGGAAATTAAGGTTTAAGATAGAGGACCCAACATGAATAAATAGGAAGCTTGGAGTGAAATCCCATTCTCTCCGATCTACGAGTGCTGAACACTCTCTTCCAGAAGTTTGAAGAACTCCATGCTGTAATGCTTCCAAGCTACTTTGGTGGCAGGGGTGTATTCGGGGTCAAAGCGGTTTTTTGGACTAAAAAATTGAAAATCAAGATTTTATTAATTTTTAGCAAAATAACAAATTTTAATCATGCTGCAATACAGTTTTATATAAAGGGTCTGAATTTTTCCCCCAAATCACCCTTTTCTTCCCTTAAAAAAACCCCCATCGTTGTAGCCTATAATATAGGCTATGTCAGCACGGAGCAAATTAAGAGTAGGAAACCCAATGTTCTCTCATAACTAGTCTCTCACACACATGTTCTTGTCCAATTCTTTTGAAACTCGCAGGTATGCAAGTTATGAGAAAAACAGGTCTTTGAAAAGTTAGTTTGTGTTTTGAAAGTCTGAGCAGAGTGTTGGCGTTTTGGGGCATTTTTGTTAGTCCTTTTTGTGTTTTTGGTGCATGATTGTGTTGGTAGGCAAAGATTATGCTATTGTCTGTTGTCCTACAATGTAGATGCCATGCTGTTTTGAAAGCTGAAAGCCATGCATTATAATTCTGGCTAGAGAGGCATTGCATTTGCCGCCTAGTCTGTAACCACTTAGCAGTAAAATTTCATGCTTATCTAGGTAGATGATAGTTTTATTTACTTGTCTGGAACAAGGGTATTTTGTTATTGTTTTCCCACCAAAATCTTCCCCAGTGTCTAAAGTTCCATGTGTTTTGTACCATAGTTACTTTGCACTCATTCCCCGTTTGCTCCTGAAGATATTGCTTAGTTGTGCAAGTCTCAATCATTGTGCAAATGTGCACACATGTTTCAAAGCGCACTATAATAATATAATATGCTTGAACTTTAACCTTGCACTGTGTTAACTTGAATACACCCAAATTCTCTCACTTCAACCAATCAATCATCAAGTGGCTTAGAACACACAGCTACCTAAGAAAGCATATTTAGCCCATCCCACAATGCATCAGTTTTGGTACATTTCACCATCAATAAACCAATGTGATCCTGGCATGTGATCCCACAAAAAATCCCATTTTTAATCATAAAACCGACCCTTTTCGACACCCTTTCCTGCACACAAAACACTAGTACTTTAAAAAAGGTTATAATGAAGGTTTGTACTCCTTGAAACTTCGTTCCACTGACCCTAAATTATGACATAGTTTAGTACAGAACATTATTGGCACATTGCCAAGGTATATGGGGATTAGTTCAAAACACCCTCTGCGACTATGAAGCAAGGTTAAATGCAACCACTGTTTATTTCTGGGGAACTTGCATGATTACATCTAACCCTATGTAGCTTGTGTCCAGGCGCCATCAATCCGATCTCGCTTAAAGTGTTTTGACCTTTACAGCCTCTGCTCTAAAATTTTTTGACCCCTTACATGCATAGTGTATATGTTTGGGCGTATGAAAAGTGATGTTGGCTTAAATAAGCCTCTTGCGAAAAAATCAAAATCCAAGAGATGGAGTCCACAAAATGGCCGCTTTTTTAATAACAAGGTATTAAAAAAAAAAAAAAACTGTGTCGGGTCGCCAGGCCTAATTTTACAAGAAATAAGAAAACCATTAAAAGCATTTAAAGGAGTAGATGGTTTTCTAGTTTTAAGTTGCACTTTTATTACAGAAACGATGGTATCAAAAAAAAAATCTCATAAACTGATTTTAAAGTAGATGTTTGTAATGCAGATAAGATTGCATTAGAACCGATCACCTTGTTTACAACTGATCTGACCGTTGACCTTTGACCTTGGACATTGGTGCACATTTGAACCTCAATAGTTCTAAGCTTTACTTTAACATAGACACCTGCCTGTCATTTCAAATTAAAAAAATTAGAAAAAGACCAATTGGGCGCAAAATGTGTTAAAACTGAATCCCCAAGTTATAAGCTTTCATTTAACAGAGGTTACACATTCCTGTCATTTCAAATAAAGAAAATAGAAAAAACGCCCCAAATTGGGCGGCCCAAAATGTGTTTTAAATGGGGAAATCCCCAAGTTATTAGCTTAATTTAACATTAGGTTACACTTTCCTGCATTTCAAATAAAGGGAAACATAGAAAAACAAGCCCCAAATTGGGAGCCCAAATGTGTTATGTTTCATTTCAAATAAAGAAAATAGAAAAAACGCCCAATTGGGCCGGGGAAAATGTGTTAAAACTGAATCCCCAAGTTATAAGCTTTAATTTAACAAGGTTAAACCTTCCGTCATTCAAATAAAGAAAAGAAAATAGAAAAAGCGCCCAATTGGGCGCAAAATGTGTTTAAAACGAATGCCCAAGTTATAAGCTATTTAACCATAGGTTACACCTTCCTGTTCATTTCAAATAAAGAAAATAGAAAAAAACGCCCAATTGGGCCGCAAAATGTGTTAAAAGTGAATCCCCAAGTTATAAGCTTAATTTAACATAGGTTACACCTTCCTATCATTTCAAATAAAGAAAATTAGAAAAAAAAAAATACGCCCAATTGGGCGCCAAAAAAAAAAAGTGTTAAAAACGAATCTTCCAAGTTATAAGCTTTAATTTAACATAGGACACCTCTGTCATTTCAAATAACGAAAAAATAAAAAACGCCCAATGAGCGACAAAAAGTGTTAAAACAGCACCGAATCTCCAAGGTTATTATAAGCTTAATTTAACATAGGTTACGCCTTTCTGTCATTTTCAATAAAGTAGTAAATAGAAAAAACGCCCATTGGGGCGCAAAATGTGTTAAAAACCGAATCCCCAATTGTACACATAGGTTACACCTATCCTATAATTTCAAATAAAGGAACAATAGAAAAAACAACGCCACAATTGGGGCGCAAAATGTGTTAAAACTGAAATCACCAAGTTTTAAGCCTTAATTTAACATAGCTTACAACTGCCATCATTTCAATAAAGAAAATAGAAAAAACGCCCAATTGGGCGCCAAAATGTAGTTAAAAAATGGAATCTCATAAGTTATAAGCCTTTAATTTAACATAGGTTACGCCATTCCTATCCTGTCAATAAAGAAATGAGAAAATAGGAAAAAACGGCCCAATTGGAGCGCAAAAATGTGTTATAAAACTGAATCTCCCAAGAGATAAGCTTTAATTTAACATAGCTTACAACTGTCCTGTCATTTAAAATAAAGAAAATAGAAAAAACGCACCAATTGGGCGCCAAAAAGTGTTAAACCGAAGCTCCAGTTATAAGTTTATTTTATCATAGGTTACACCTTCCTATCCTTTTCAAAAAATAAAGAAAATAGAAAAAACGCCCAATTGGTCGCAAAATGTGTAAAAAACTGAATTCTCAAATTTTAGCGAATTTAATGTAGGTTACACCTTCGTGTCTTTTCAAATAAAGATGTTACCTAAAAACTTAGTCTTAGGCTAAATAATTCAACACAATACATAGTAAAAGCTTCAATCAGTACGTAGTATAACTCTACGTGGCCTCCTGTGATCCTTTTCTTACTTAACAACTCTCCTATGTGTTACTCACCCTTTATATATCCCTGCCAAAGTTTTAACCAAACTCCCATCCAAAAAAGCAAGTCTTCACAGAGACTAAAATCAAAGAATGCTTTTTTAAGGCCATTTCAAAAATGCACTGATGTTATTCTTGTTGAAAATTGCATGCATTACCCACCCAACACTAAATCTGCCAACTTCATAGATAGTACGTAGATCATTCATAAAAGAAACACATATAATGAAAGACCTTCAGATATAGAAATAGACTCCTTCGCAATTTTGAGAACAGTGGTTTCTATAGCGGGTCGCTAAGGCACGACCGACAAAACATGTTTTTTGTATAACTTTGGATTACAACCTCCAAAATTAGTGCCGTTTGTACGCTCATTTTAAAAGGCCAAAATCATCTACAAAAATGATACCAATTAGGTATAGTTTAAGGACGCTACTATGGTACAAAAATTAGGTTAAAAACGGGTTTTTTTAGCATTTTTTTTGAACAAAAAAGGACTTTTTTGAAATTTCATATTTTTAATATGTTTAAAACCATTATACCAATGCATTGGATATTATTTTCCACAAATTTGACCTGATATCATAGCAGATGGCATAAAAAATATCAGAAGCAATTCGATTATACCAAAAAAGACAAGTGATTACGTAACAAAAGTTCATAAAGCAGTTATTTGAGATTTATAGCTTTTTACAAGTGAACTCATATAAAACCTTACAGAGTAACTCCTTGAACAAAGCTAGCGATTTGTAAATGATATTACATGACATTGTGTGACCTTGCAGTGGATGATGAATGAATCAATAAAATGAATCAATCAAATAATATAATGGAATCAAGCAAAAGTGAATCCAATCAATGAATGAATGAATCACTCAATCAATCAAAAATCAATCAATCTCCCAAAAAACCCAAGTTTGCCAGGGAAACAACCTTATGAAATCTTAAAATGTCCATGCAACTCAGACATGTTGAAATTTGTTCCCTGCATGCTTGGATAATTGGGGGTGGGGGTGGTTGGGAGGTCCATCCACACATGTCTATCCCATGAAATGCAGCTTGGAAACGGGTAAAGACTAGCGTGCAGTACAAGTGGTCACTAAAAAACGAGCAATTCTCAGACTTTTGGGGGGCACACACACCTAGAAAGCCCCCATTCCCAATGCTTGTGCCACAGTTCTGGGGACCTGGCATATAAAATTCTTTAACAGCACTTTGATGCTTTTCCATGTATACAAAAATGCATAGATCACTTCCATGATGTGTAATCAAAAAAATCCCCAAATGGCCGAAAATATCCCGTCATATAGTACGACATCCCTCGTCTCAGTGCGCCGAGCCGTATAATTATTGCATCAAATGCGTAAAGCTATCCTGGACCCCTTAATATATTTAAAAGATTGACATTATGATAAACGATGGTAGTTTTTTTATGCAATTATTTCTTCAGTTTGATATACCTATCAAATATTATGGAGGGAAAAGTATTAATTCTAGGAGTGTATTTTTCCATTTACACTCTATATAAGAATTGCTTGGCTAGCAATATGACATATTGCAATGTGGAGGATTAAATATTAAAACACAATTTAAAAAACTATTGGTTTCCATAAGTAACTAATTGTCACTTGAGTTTTTCTCCTATCCACGACAACACCTGCATCCAAAAGGATTGCACGATCCTGCAATGAAACAATAGATGCTCAAGAGTCTCGATATCATCACCACCAAGTCTATAGCGCCAATTGCAATTTTTTTTTACACCCCCCAAAAAATAAATGGGAGCAATAAATTCTGTGGAGAATTGAATGAAAGTTCGTAGTTTGTGAGTCTTTGCGCATCTACAGGGTAAGGTAAAAGGAGTTTGAGGAGTGGCGGTAATATCAAGAAACGAGTTTTTAAGCAATTATTTTTACTTATTACTCCCCAATATGCCAAAACAATTGGTCGACACAGAACAACCAGGTGTCAGCATGAACATGTAATTTAATGCATATCTTTCCATTCTCTAGGAATGGGCAGATGAGTTTTGTAAAGCTGGAACCATTTTATGATGGACTGAGAGCCTATTCCCCTGCAGCTTTTAACATTCAAAAGTTAAAAATATCCGACATGATGTATTTTATATACACACTACCAGATCTAAACCAGTGTTTCCATGTATTATTAATTTTAATAAAACATTTAAATAAATATATTTGTGTTTTTGTGTTTTTTAAGTTTTTGAGTTTTATTGATTTTTTAGTTTTTTTGTTTTTTTTAATATGTTCTTTAAAGAATGCATGTGCTCTGAAAATTACATATAAATAGCAGATCATCGTCAAAAGCCTGAATTGAATTTAGAACAACACAATTTGCAATTCGCATCGTTTGGATTTTATCATTAAAACCGTGTGATCCAGGCAATTTAAAAACATTAAAAAGATCTGCAATCGGCTTACTTAAACCTCCCTTTGAACATGTTAGGATCACATCCTTCTCTTAATCTATCTGAAACACTCCCGAAAATTAAAACAAAATCTATCAAGCTCCTTAAAAATTGCTTGGAGGGTTTGGAAATACGGCAAAGATATTACAAGTTTAGACACAGCCAAAACGTTTTGATCAAATATTACCCAACAATAATATTCTCAACATCTGTAAAAATTATGATATCCAAAAGTAATCTACATTTTCGCCAATATAGCGGCCTTAAAGATAGCCGGTCTGGTCAGGAGTATAATCCCGCCAGGATTTCATACGGTTTGCATGAGGCCTTGTATATATTATGTGAATTTTTATGATCTACGTTCAGGGTGAGATGGGCCTACCGTTTTTCCAGATCTTTCAAAGATTTCCTTTTTAGGCCGAGGGTAATTATACATCTCCTTTGGGAAACTGAAAGGATTACCGTTATCAAAAAAATAGTTAGAGTTCACGGAGCGGGGAACACTAATTTCAGTTCAAAAAAGATTATAGAAATCCTCCATGAGCAGTTCTTCAGCAAATTTTTATCATGGGGGAATTGACCCGACAGCTTTCCAACACATTTTAAAACATATATCGCTATCTAGCTCCGGGAAGGGGTTGTTTGACAAATAGACCTGTCAAAGTCACTATTATCATTAATGTTCAATGGATACAAATTTTGATTTACAAACCGCGTCAGCATTAAGAATATCCTTAGGTTCTGAAATATCATTCACCAGCAAACATTTTGACTAAAGTTTTTTTTTGGCTTACAAGAGTGTTTTTTTTTGAAATTAAGAAAACTACCTACTACTCCTTTTCCGGCTTCAACCCACTGAGCTTTGGCACGTATAAAAAAAAATGGCCTTTTGATCATAAATACTTCAAGGAATTTCTCTTGCAGCTAATTATGAAGTGTAACATTAGTTGGATAACGTTGCACTGCATATCAAGGGGATTTATTTCCATTTAACAGTACTTCATCATGTTTTTCGGTAATCTTTTTCTTCCTTAATTTAATCATTTTCCCGTGTAATATTGATCATTTCAATGGCACTCCTGAACTGTTTTTTACCCCTATATCTTTGATCTGATTAGCATAATGCTATCCTTTAAGAGATTAATTTAATTTCCAAAAAAGCCCGGGCTAGGCTCATGACGTGTGTGGCCTAATTTGTGTTCTTTAACTATTCTAGGGCAGTCAGGTAAAAGCAGAATTTCGCTTATACTACACGTTTTAGCCTGTGTATGTATGTGTGTGTGTCATTAAATGTTGGTTTAAGTTTTGACACATGTGGAAAGAATGACAATAATTATAACCTGGGGGTACCTGTAGAGGAGTCTGGGTAACCATCAGAGTTACAAGGTTCGGCGGTGACCTATACGCGAGCCCAGAAACGGATGAAATGGTAACCTATCCGAGACCAGACCGTTCAAATGGACAATCTATCCGAGACCCAGGTACAGGCAATATTACCAATGGAATTTTAACATAGGATTTTACACTCCATTGAGCTATTGTATGGATTTTTATTCGTTTTGAGCATGAAATCAATACAACAATCATCATCAGATTTCAAATAATCAGATCAAAATCAATTTCTGCCGATTATAACTCTACCTGAAACTTGATAAAGTAAAATTTGCGCTACCCTATGAGACTGACAGAGACATAGGTTGAATTGATACCCTAATTGCAAGTTTCGAGACATGCCCAGGTCCGCGTTTTTTGCTAACGGGGTGGCTTTTACCCGACCAGCATACCCAGTTACCCCCCCCCCGGAATTAGTATTAGGGGGTTTCTCGAAATTTCTACAAGGCTCTATATACTGATTTAATGAGTATGTCTTGGTTTGTAAAACATGGCTAATTTCCAGGCTTGTCTATTACAGTCTTAAGAGGGTCGTCGAGTGCCAAATTGTGTAAACACGTAGTTCAATACGGAATAAATCGCTATATCATCATAGTGCGCAGTTCCAACTCCATAGAACACACGTTTTACACAATTGTGGCATCGCCAGTGGTGTCAAGAATTGGTCAAACAAAAATTGTAATCCACAAGATTGGCGCTTAGTTATTATTTATCAACAACAGGAGACTTACACCGAGCCAAGGGTAAATGAAAGTAAATAGGTTAATTCGTGTATCAGCGTGCAAACGTTACAATAGCCTCTCGAAAAGGGTTGTTTGCAACGATAAGACAAAGCACTTTTAATTCATTCAAATAAGTTTATATTAGCATCTTCGTTCAGTAATACCTTACATAATGATAAAATAAAATTGTGGACATGATATCGACAGCAACATATATTAACACAGCACCTTCATTGGGGTAGGCTGTCAAACCTTCGCTGTATGACTGAAATCAGAAAATTTGCTAATTTTTAGCGAACATGTTAATCATCCGGCATTTAAGTTTTCATGATGTCATGCAGAGCAATGTTCATTACTTATTAGGCATTTTAGGTATCAATTGGAAAGTAAATGTGTTTACAACTTTCCAAACAGATGCTTCATTAGTAAAATGGCTAAATCAATAGGGGCTGCAACATATTCTTCCAACTGCGTAGGCTACAAAATAACTAGGTAATTAATTTGCATTAAAAACTGATATACATGTAATAATACAGCTAGTTTTTTGCTTTTAAAAATGTTGATTTAATTGTACCTTCAGATATAAATAAGCATTGAATTGTATTTAAAAATGAACACTAACGTAAATGTTAAAACTGTTCAGTAAAATAACGTCGTTTTGACTGGCAGCTAGTACTCACACCAGTTAAAACGCTTTTTTACAGTGTTTTGCACGTTTCGAGTCCCGTTTTTACAGTTATTTGAACGTTTCGAGTCACGGCTGACAGTCACCCCCCCCCCCCCATCCCCCCCTACCCCCCCTAAACAAAGTTTTTTAAGGAACATTTTTAATAGTTGTTATAATGCATGCGCAAGATCGTGTACTTTCAAGTGAGGGATTTTGGGCATGAGTTTTGGCATAATCAAAACATTTTAAGCACACGTGCGCCGTGACCAACTTCTATGTGGTAACTGGACGATGACTTCGCCAGAATAACTTCGTTCTGAATACAGGTACATAAACTGTAATTTTGATATGACTAAAACGTGGTTATTAGGTTCAAATTTGTAGAAAAATGGGGTAAATGATGATGTTGGTTCGGGAAATATCAATGGAACCATTAGATACGAATATTACATTTTTGGTTAAAAATGCCAAAAAAATGTGATTTTCCTCAAATTGCACCTTAAATATTTTAAACCACAAATGTTGATATCAGCGTGTAGATAATTTAATTTCTTTAAGATGACATAAATTGGTTCCAGTCTGACGATCGCAATCAAAAGTTATGGCTAAAATCGGTTCGTTAGTCAAAGCGCCGCGGCCATTTTGGACGCCATCTTGGATTTCTATTTTCGCAATCGTTAAAAATAATCCAACATTGGTTTTCTGACGCCCTAAGATGTTCCCCTACTTGAAATTGTCACCAAAATTTTAGAGCAAGCCAGGGGCCAAAAATTTCAGTTCATGATCGTTGGCTCACCCTAAATATTGTCACATATTACTGAATGTGAAAATTGTTTTGGCTTTTTCAATATTTTTATGGGATGAAGTGTTAAAAACCTAGTCTGGTATTATACGTGGGGTAACTTAGCCCAATTTGAAGTGTCGATGCGTTGAAATCAGGTTGTATTTAGTCAAGTTATATTGATATGTCTTTTAGTAATTTTGTAGTAAGTTGACCATTTTACCGTAATGTTATCACACCACAAGTATATGTTGACCGTGACAAAAACAGGAGAATTGTCCTTGGTAAGTAAATTTGCCAACACAGATGTTGGACCATGAGACTTCAGAAATAATTGTAGTCAGTGAGATATACCATTTGCAAAAGAGTGATTACTTCACTAATTTTATAATGTAGTCTACATTGAAAATAATGTTTTGAAAGTGAAAACTACAGGTTAGTGGGGGGGGGGGGTGGTACTTAACACAAATGATCATACAGGGAAGTGCCACAGACATCGGTCCCATTTTCCGCCTTCTGGTATAATCAATGACCACTTTTTTCATGCCAATTTTGGATGCAATGGGGCGTTTTTTTCAAATTTCTGAAAATTTGTTGGAAAATTAGCCGCATTTCCTCAATCTGAAAGCCAAAAATTGTCCAAATTTGCTAAATGTCAAAATTTGCGTGAAAATGGCAAATTGGGTTAAATTTGGCCTAAAATTGCATCTCTGTATAGCTATGGGTCCCTTTTTTGGACAAAAAATGTATAGCTATGCGGTGCTACTTCCAGAGTAGTGGAGGCATGTCCCTACCCAACCATAGTTGGGACCCCTCCCACGGGGGTTAAGTACGGTACGGGAAAACTCCCCAACGGAAACAAATTAAGAGAATGAAGAAGTATGAATTAATCTCCTTAAAGAGTTGGAAAAAGATTCACACACAGATTGACAATTTGACAAACTCCCTGTATACAGTTCCACATGGAGCATGTCTTACCGATTAAAATCTCGACGACTAAAATATATACCAGCAAAATATTTGCTGTTCCTTGGAATTTTGAAAAAGCAAATAAACAGGTTTTTCCCATACAACAAAAGTGATTTAAAAGTCATTGCCATTAAAATTTGCATATTTTGTGGTTTTCGGTTAAGTTAAACAGTACACTTTAATACACTGTAATGTCATTAAGTTTACATAGATTGGCTATTGAATGCCTATGTCACTTGACAAGTAATTGTCCAAGTGAAAATTAATTTAAAAAAAAATACTAAAGCCCAGATTATTAATGTGGTATATTTTTGTGGAAGTCACATAATCCATTATTACTACGTAATGACATGAATTAACCATTTACTATTGCAATGATTAAAGGCGCAATTGTATTATCATACACAAAAATAAAATTTTTGGCTGTTCATTTCAGGGGTAATTATACTCTGGTGTGCTTAATAAAGAGTAAAAACACCACGCTTTAAAAAAATGGAACGCGCCCCTATTCTGAAAATTTTTAAAGTGCCCTTTCAATATTAAAAAATTGCAGTAAGGTACTTTTCAGATAATGCAGGCCACTTCAAATCAATTACAGTGCATATTTTGTGCTCTTAATACCTCATTTTTGTTTTTAGCGGTTCATTAATCTCCCGAGAAAAGATTAATTCCAAAATTTCAGTTGATTTGATGAGGGTTTATGTTATATTACAATGTTTATATGACGGTGCCCCAGAGCCAAGGCCACTGCATTAAAATTCTGTCCTTTTAAAACGGACAGAAAATACAAAATGCTAATTTCTTTTCTGGTCTTCCATAGTAGAGAATTTGCAAGTATGATTATGCAACATGCTATACTTTAAGGCTAACTGGTCAGGTGATTGGGAAAAATCCTCAGCTCCTTTAGGTAAAGTCAAGGGGATAAGGCTGTGGGACACGAAAAGACCAATTTGTTGAGTGTTTGCGTTCATGTGATTATGACTATTCAATAGCATGTTTATAAATAAATTGACCGGTAAGAACAAAAAGAAGTAACCTTGTAAGTGACTTGTAAAAAGACTAGCTAAAAACAAGAACTTGTTTGGCCTAATAGAGAATTTTATGTAATTAAAAATTGTGAAATTATTATCATCACATTGAACTTAGATAGTAATTTATTACTGAAGTACGTATGATGGAATATCAAGGTTTAATAGCTAAATAATATATAGGTACTTTTAGGTGAGGTGTATGCCTTTGAATGGCATCATATTTAGGCTTACTGCATCATTGATGCTATTGTTTATCACATTCAACACAACGAGTATTACCTGAAAACCCTTATCAAGGTAATACAACATAGCCATAACAAAAAGATACTATAAACAAGATTGTACTTATTTGTACTTTAAAAAACATTTAAAAAAATCTACTTGTTTCGCTTAATTTGCATCCCAAAATGCGTTTTTGCCAATCAATCATCCCCCACCAAGTATTTCAACCACAAAACCATCATTTTCCTTACTAACTCATATATTTATCCCTTCAAATTAGTTTTAATTGTGTTTTTGTTTTTTCCGAGGGGAGGGTAACTCGAAAACTAGAGCACTTTTTAAAGCTTGGCCACTTTAATATATCTTATCTCCTGCCTTTTAACAACAACGGGTTGGAGGATGAATCAGATTGAATCCAATATGGAAGGAAATGAGAATGGCTGGATTTTGTGCTAAGTTTTTGAAAAATGATAACTAAACAAGATTAAAACCAGCTTGATTTATTTAATTTCCACACTGCTGTCATGCCCTGCACGAATCACAAACGACTTCAAATTTCCTTCCATTTCAATGCTTACAGATTGGTCAATCTAGTGCCTGGGTTATGTGTAATCAGAACACTATGAGCTAGAGTTTGCTCAAGTCCCATGGAACAGGTTCCGGTAACATCCATTTTGAGTGTATTTAAAAAATACCCAATACACCCCCTGATGTTTGGGTTGCTATATGATGCCCAGGGCACACAAGGTCAGTTCATGTCAATGCAATGTACAAGCCAACCCATGAACTGTGTCCTTGGATGATGAGCATATTGTAACTCATAGTGAGAGTGGTCACAAGAAAATAGGGAAAGTAAGACAGTTCAAGAGTCAATAAGAGCCATATATATTCAGGCCTGTAGCAGGGTTTTTTTGTGGGGGAGGGGCAGATTCTTGAAAATGGGGGGTATATTTTCAGAGGGGACTTTTGAAAATGGGAGTTCTTTTCTTACCCTTTCATGACTTGACCGAAACAGAGAGGGGTGAAAATGCAATAGTTTGGTCCATATCGTGGCCCTCCCGCTTTTTCGAGCCCGAGTGGCAACTTGCCTCCACCGGCTGTACGCACTGGCTATACCATCACCCAGAGCCACGGGGAGGGGTAATGGGGCTCTTAGCCAATACTGACAGAAAATGCATGCTTAATTGTGCGAAACTAGTCGGCCGTTTTAAATGTCCGTTTTCGCCGAAAATTCGGCAAATTGTTCTGGAGGCTAATGGGTTCCCTTTCTCTTAGTTTATTTTTTTTGGAATTTTAGTGACGGGAGTCAGTTTGGGTAACTTTTGTATCTTTTTGTCAAGTTTTGGACATCCATTTGTGCCGTGCTTGTCCGTCCTTTCTTACTGAATGCTATTGGTTTAATGTGTGCACCTATTAACCGGTTCTATTGGGGTTCTTCAGGCGAAATAATTGTGATCGTGTTACCATATGTACCAAGGGCTTACCAGGGACTGAGATCAAACACAAGTGCGAGTTCATTGACTTGAGTAGATTTAAGTGTAAACAATTTTCCCTGGATGGAGGTCCGCTGCCCGACTAAATAGAGATTGAACAAAAGAAGTAGTTTTACTTGAGATCATACTTGAGTTATTTTAATAACTCGGGGTATTTGCAACCAAGTCTCAAGAATTTTTTAGCAAAAGTATAATTTGCCTACTTTAGTGAAGCAAAACTTCAAAATATTAGTGCCGTACCTTAGCAAATTTGGGTATCGTTGTATCGTCCTTGCAGAAAGCAAGCTTTTTTCCATTATGGCATTTATTCTGACTATTCATAGTGTTTATGGTTATAGGATGGGGGGATGAAAAGTTGGTTTGTTGGTTGTTGGTTTCGACGGCAAAGTTTAGAACTTTTAGTTTATTGATCTGGTTTATTTTGGAGGTCTTTTGAGAAACAATTTTGTGTATATACGCGAGAAAAACCTATCTGGTTGTCTTATAGTTCTGTTGGCTGTTTCGATACAATAGACATTGCTGCGACAATGTATAACCATGCCCAACGTGGCTGTTCCCTCTAAACGATGTAACACTAAACGTTGACCGTTTAAGCACCATTGAAACTGTTTCAGTTCTGGCATTTATAAGTGGTCCTTCAAAGTTGAAAGCACTTTAATATATGAGGTTTTCTAGAATAAATATTCGATCTATAAATATGATAAACAAAAGAGGTATTCACTTGCGACAGCGGTGGCATACTTCGTAATTTTTTAATAACCCTTACAAACTGGATACTTCTTCTATTGCGAGTTGGGGACGACAACCGCTTGCCTACTTTTGACGTTTTTTTTTTTACCTTTTAATAATCCCAGCTTCGTTGAAAAGCGGAAATGTTGAAATAAGTGGTTAGGTAAGCATATCCATACTAAGTGGAAATCTTTGGAACACATCGGCCAAATTAATTACATTTTGACTAGGAATATCCTAAAATTGTTCAACAAGAGTCATTGAAATTTGTCAATAATAATCCTCTATTTTTTGATAGAGATATTCCCTCAAATGGCCTGAACATACAAAAATTTAAATAGAGAAATTAAAAAAAAAAACCCTAAACCCGACAGTTGCTCTAGCTTCCAGTATGTCATACCCCCACCCTGATATCCTTATTTCGGTGCAATCAGCGTCAATGTCTTGTGTAAAAGAGATGCATATACGATTTGTTATAAGCTGCCTGCATTAACAGATCATCTTAGGCATGCGCGTGGTCACCTGGAGTGTGAATGTAAACTGTTTTATGTACATTTGCCGATTACCTTCACACGTAGTCAAAAGAACCACTGACCCAAGTCTCATATTGAGTATATATAGAGTGGCCTCTAATGACCCTAGTGGCCTTTGACCCCATTTTGTCAATCTACATAATAAAACACTTCTGAAAATAAAATGCTATGACAAACTAAAGGAACCACTGGTCCAGGACTCTTACTGGTATGCGCAGAATGACCTATGATGACCCATGTGCCCTTTTGACCTCTAATGGCCCTATGTGACCTTTGACCCCATTTGGTCAAAATCTATATTACTAAAAAATCAACTTTTGTGGGCTTGTGGGTTTGTCCGGCTATGTGTTTCACCGTCCTTTTACATACGGATATGAATTTTGGTGTGGTGGTAGAGCTCCGCTGTACGAGGTTTGTGGTCACGATTTGGAGTGGTCAATTTTGGGGTCAAAGGTCATCCAGGGGTCATTGTCGGGTAACTTGGCCGTGCTTTGACGTATGGATATGAGTTTTGGTATGGTGGTAGAGTTTCGCCGTATGAGTTTTATGGTCACATTTTCGAGGGGTCATTTTGGGGTCAAAGGTCATTCATGGGTCATGGAACATGATGGTGGTGTTTGAAAGATAAAAATAAAACGTATAACAAGTAAGAAAATAAGTAACCCATTCTTAGGCAAAAAGATAATATAGTCTTTGGCGGTTTCTGCATAGTTTTTCTCCCGACTTTCGGATGGACCAGCACAGCAATTTTTTATATTTAACCATTTAACTGCTATAGGCTATGCTGTGCCTTAAAGTGTTAACAAATTAACTCCAGTGGTGCAAAGGGATAGGCCTACAAGATAATGAACCTGTTGTGATTTGCTGTTTGCCTTTTTGAAGGATTGCTCCATCATGGCTATTAGTGCAAAAGTGTTAGGTTATAATATTTTAGTGCCTGGTTGTGAACTTTTTCCCACTGACAGTCCCTAAACGGGGTCTGTCAGATGGCGGAGCCCTGTCAATTTTTTTCGGGAAAGCTTTATTTTTAAGAGCTCTATCTCATGGTGCAGTTCATATGTTTGAGATGGCTCCGTTTTCAATTTAGGAGCCTTTAAAGTTGACTTTTACTTGCTTTTTATTTCAATAATTTTTTTGTTAAATCGCCATATTAACTTAGTTCCTATGACAGTTCCTTAAAGGGGAGCTGTCATACGCGGAGCCCTGGCAATTTTTCGGCACAGTCTTTATTTAAAGAAGCTCTATCTCATGATGCAGTTCATAACTATGTAGGTGCCTTCGTTTTCAAGTTACGAACCTTTAAAGTTGACTTTTCAACCTTTTTCATGTCATTCTTTTTAAAAAAAATCCAAATGGACTAAGTCCCTACTGACAGTGCTTAAAGATATGACTCAGACGAGATTTTGAAATATTATTTTTTTTGTGTAATAATGAAAAATAGTCACCAAATTGACTAAAGAAGAACTAAAGATAGTAACCTAAAATGCCCAATTATTCCGAAATTTGAGATACATCGGATTTTTTCGTTTGATCAGTACACATTTATATGTAGATATTACGTCCGCATATGATGCTGTGTATAACAAAAATTCGGATCCGGAAATTTTTATAACAAGTTGTGATTTCCCATATGAAGGAATTCGATTTAAGCTTAGCAATTTCACACAGTGATTAGTTATGGACAAGCATTTTGTACATGCAAAAATCACAATTTTTTGTTGGAAATGAGGGGCGGCCTCCGCAGGAAATCTCTGAGGCGGCCTTTAAATGAGGAAGCTTCATTGATCGTTAAGACAATATCCATTGGCTGTATCCCCTCTGAGAGGTATTACAATGAAATGCTCGCGGTTTTTTAAAATCTAAATGATTCTAATCAATATCTACGATTCAGATCAATCTCCCCGATTCAAAATCTCAATGTTGGCAGCTATGCAAAGGTCATCCAGGGGTCGTTTTCGGGAACTTAACCATGCTTTGACTCATGGATATGAGTTTTGGTATGTTGGTAGAGTTCGCCGTACAAGTTTTTGGTAATGTTTTCGAGGGGTCATTTTGGGGTCAAGGTCATAAGGGGTTGTTATAAGGATACTTGGCCGTGTTTGACGTGCTGGATATGTAGTTTTGATATGGTGGTAGGTTATTTTCTACTCCTTTTTTTTTTTATTGCCATACCACTTTTGTGGTCACATTTTCAAGAGGGTCATTTTGGGCGTCAGAAGTAATGCAGGGGTTCATTATTGCGTAACTTGGCTGTGCTTTCATACCCCATGCTTGACGTATGGATATGAAGAACCCAGGGTCTATTAGGTCAAATACAGTACCTTGGTTTCTGTTCTGAAAACATTCCAGTATACTCATCTAACGGGTATTACTCAGCTAGCGAAGACCTACGCGCAGCGTGGGCTCCACACTAGTATGATAACAATTTCTTCAAATAAGTTTACAGTGACCAACCAAACAGGTTCAAAGGAAATTGTAGCAATCATATAGGTTAGTACAGGTTGACCTATAACGACCTAAAGACCTTTGCCCCACGTCAAACCTTTGCACACTTATATATTTATCCAGTGGGCTGTCTGTCAACTGTGTCTGTCTGTCGTCTGACTGCATATGTTCTCTGAGACAGAGGATTGCACCTTCCTGCCAACTTAATGGGTGGGGGCCACCTTGACCTTACGAAGACTGAGGGTCTGTATTGGTTAGGGATCAAAGGTATATAGGGGTCATCAAAGTCAAAGGAGCTCCAATGGGTAACACTTTGGTGTATTCAGGCGAAACTTGGTGGGCAGGGGCGATTGTTGATGATGAAAAATTTTAAGGTCATGCCAGGGTCATCAGGGGGTCATTCAAGGTCAAGGAACCGCAAAACCCGAGGAGATCATTCAAGCCAGGTGATCGCAAAACACAGGTGATAGGCAAATCCGAGGATCGCCTAGTAAAGACTATTAAAGAAAACAACCGGTCCAGAACTCTTAGGTATGTACAGAATGACCTCTTAGGCCATGATGCCCTTTTGACCTCCAAGGACCCTACTGACCTTTGACCCCCCAAACATATCGAACCCTTCTTCCAAATTAAGTTGTATAGCCACCAATTGCTAAAGATAACCACTGGCCAAGACCGTGGGTATATGTCATATTGACCTATAATGACCACAGGACTAGACCCCCACAACTACATATACCTACCACCCTCCAATTGAGGATGCTGCATAATTGCTGCACTCTGTTCATTACACCTCTAGGCAAATAACAATTTGTAATATGAACATCCAATAAATGGCATGAATCAGTCATGAATATTTATGAAAGGTATTCAAATCTGATAGATATTAGTCATTAATGACATCCACTGCCCAACCAGTTTGATTATTGAATTTGATAGGGGACTTAAAGAATGATTTCAGCTATAGGCTGAATGCGGATGCCTCCTCAAGTACTATCACCGATCAATCCAACTAATAAGCTGAATTAGTTAAAGCAAATATTTCTTTATTTAGACCGGAAGCTGACAAAACCTACAACATGTATTAACGTAAAGATAGGATTAGTGTCCTGTTTAAAATATACCTGGGCAGGAATCCCTGTATGCATGGTTTGGTGCCAAGCTCTGATTATTATTATGTTGACCTAAGACAGTGGCAAAAGAAACTGACCCAGAGACATGAAAAAAGATTGATTTAAATTATTTAGAGTAGATCGGATGTCTTTATAAGTTTGCCTGCACATAAAGTCAAGCAAAGCAGATTACTTAAAGGCAGTAAAGCACATTCACACATGGAAAGAAAATGCAGCAAAAGGTTGCTTCATTCTTGTTGATTACAAATAACATAACGACTAGATATGCATAGCAAATCTAAGCTAATGGTTATGCTGTAACGATCTAATATTTATATATATTTATTAGATATAATGAAATGGGTGTAAGGCCGATGCATTTCAAAACCAGGGCATTTGGTGACCAGAAGAGGTACAAAAAATTGGGTCTTTGGATGACAGATATTCAAATTGCCTATAAATAGGGGTTATTGGGTGAAATATTGCTAAATGTTCTAAAATGTAAGGGTCTTTATGAGATGGTGTAAGGCTAGTGATTTTAAACTCGGGGGCATTTGGTACAGGATTGCAAAAAATAGGGTCTTTCGGGTGACATATACCCAAATTGCCTTTAAATAGGGGTTATTTGGGTAAATGTATTTGCTCAAATTTTCTATGAGTGCAGTGGTAAATGTTCATTTAGTGTGAGAAAATGAGCCACCATTATTGTTGGGCCAAAAATAGGGTGATGTATATTCACAAAATGGAATTCACAGTCTTGTGTGAAAACAATGGCATAATACATTAAGCCAAGTAAAAAAATAAATCAGTTGATTGTCCCCGCCTGCTCCGATTTTGGACGCCTCACCAATTTTTTTATTTATTTTTTTAAAAAAAGCAACAACACCACCAAAAAGAAGTGCTAAAAAGAAGGGTGAAAACGAAGTCAACAAAAAATATCGGAGCACTATTGAATTCTCATACCTATTTTAAAGAGTATCTTTCATTTTTGGTGAGCATTTCTTTAGCTTCAACGCTTCTTGCCATACTACTATGTTCTCCACAACGCAAGCACAATCTTCAAATATATCATGGTGGCCATCTTAGACATGGCGGCCATGCATCTTTGAAAAAAAAAACAAATAATAAAGGCCTCCCTCACCAACTTTTTTCAAAATTCTGAACGATCAACTGTTTTATTTTTTTACTTGGCCTTATAGGCGTACCATTCTCACCTACCATGTATTGTGTACTTTATTCCCTTAACAGAATAATGTGTATGATACAGAGTGTGTGAAGGGTATAATATGGGGGAGAGTTGGGTAATCCTGAATGCAGGGTAACCCAAATGCCAGCAATTTTGCTATATTGAAATGGGAGGGAGAGCGTGTTACCACCCTATGGTGCACAAGTGTTACAGATGTTCATAATATGCAGTGCCATCTTTTGGCCATTTTCAATAAATACTTCACCACAAGAATGACTGACAGTTTGCAGCAGCAATAGCAGTTTACCATGTGAAATGTTTAAAATTCAGACAACCACTCAACTGATTGAAATAAGTAAGATGTCGTTGCAATCCTAAAGGAACACACATCTTAAGAATCTGAAAATATTATATAGGTATAATTTGAAAAAAACAAAGCAAAAAGAGGTTTTTTCATACAAATTTACAACAAAAACTCGTGTCACCAATTTTAACTTCCTGGCCACAATACAATATTTCTTAAGTAGTTCAACGGTTGTTCTAACCGAACCTGTCATAAAACAATTTCTACAATTGACCAATTTTCTGAATTTGTCCATTTCGCAAGTGCCTTTATATAAGTAATCTGCAAGCCTTTTTCCGTTCATTTAACACAGGCTGGGCTGAGTTAAAGACCAAAACATCATCGTAAATTTTGCCTGTTGGCGTTTGCTTTTCATACGTGGTGATTGCGTACTGCATAATGAAGCCTTTTGTAAAGTGCGGGACGGTAATAATGTTCAAATAGAAGCGTTTGTTAAACCTGTGGGTGTTAGCTGCCTTTGGACTTAATTCAAATATAAACTGACCAATATGGAAATCTCGCACATTCTTGCAGAATTACAAAAAAAAAAAATATTTCACATCTACAAGAAGAGAGAGAGAAAGGTTTTGTATCGTTAATATGACTACGGTTTATTCAAAATTAAAAACATGTATGGCACGTATAAAAGCGAAGAGTAAGTCTGCAGAATTGTCATAAGTAGCTATAAGTTACATTTTCTAAGCAAGAATTGATAGAAAAGGAAGAAAACAGCAGTGTTCAAAGACATGAATCTCCATTCAAATACGTGTTGTAGTATAAGTGTCTGCATAGAGAGTAATGACTAAAATATCAGATTTTGTGTTTATTAGATAGCTTTTGGTCCTGTAACTTGTGGGATATGTTATGGTACCTAAGCTTGTTACAAACATGCACAAATCTGATTTTTGATGATTTTTTTTTAATTTTCTGGTTGAGCAAATCACTGATAGTGTCTTCATATGGTGATGTTACTTTTGACGGTTTATACTTGCATGCGCATGGCTGCAGTCAGTGCCAAAATAAAAATATTTTTGGAAAAGATGTTTTTTAATTGCAGGCATGTAAATTAAAATTGTGCAGATACTCAAGAATATTTTTCTTAAAAAAACACTGTATGTTGAATAGAGGATTGCATGACAAAAGCAAAAACACAAAACTCATGTTTCCATTTTGTTCACTCTGTACAGCCCTATTATAGGCTTTCTTAGGGAAAAATATTTTTAGAGACAAGTAACATTTTGATAGAACTGTTGTACATTACACCTGAATTGAGTATTATTTCACATTGGTATCGGCCCCCCTCTGGGTTGGTAGATGTGTATTTGATGTGAAACTAAGAAGCCTGCCCTCAGTGTTTATTGGAGCAAACTGGCTGTACATGGAAAAGGTTATAAATGTTTTCCCAAATGCTGAAGCATGCATGTCACACTGCATGAAGGGATTGCATGAAGGGGAGTCCAGGAATGTGGAAACAAAATTTGCAGCAGTAGATTTTAAATCAACAAGAATTATAATGTTATTATGACCTTTTGTGTTTTGTTTCAGTAATTTTCTGTAATGGGATGTTCTAACAGAGTCCCTTTGGGAAATAGTGTAAATCTGGTGGACCTTTTCAGATTTTAAATTTACATTTGAAAAGTCCATGTTTGTAACATGAAAATGTGTTGAAATTATCGGTGTGTGTGTGTGGGGGGGGGGGGGTGGGGTTGGGGGGACCTTGTACCCCATCCCATTTGTGCTAGCCATTTGGGGAAGCATCTATTTAATGGAATTAGTTTAAAGGGGCATTTCGTGATCCACAGCCTCGTCCCCCCGACTTTCCTCCAAAAAGTTGAGATTTTTATTATCATCTGAACCGTCGGCCTAAGTATAGTATGTGTGCCCAATCTGACGTGCAAATTTGATCGGCTCTGCAAGAAATTTGCAATTTTGTATTTTCTGTCCGTAAACGGACAGAAATTACTGTACAGTGATCTATGGGAGATTGTGATACGAACATTTGCACATAACACCAAAACGCAAGATCAGAATCAACTGAAATTTTGGAAATAAGCTTTTCTCAAGGATATCTAGCGACACATTAACAAAACAGAAGGGGTTAGAATCACGAAATACACCTTTAACACAGCCTGTTGCTGGAATTTTTACAGGCATTTGTTTTTTACTCCTTACTTTGGGAGCGCGTCTGCTGACTTGGAACACGGGGGTGTGTTTTAATTGAGGTGCCTGATAATGTTTAATGCCATTTATTTGAGGGACACTAGCTGTTTTGAGATATTTTTATTATAATTGTTGAATTTCGTGATTTTTTTATTCCAACCATTCATGTGTATGTGTAATACATATTGTGTATGTATGTGTGCATGTGTGTTAAAATTTTGGTTAACCTTTTTTTAAGTTGTTCATACATGGTCACCTTAAAGGGGCATTTTGTGATCCACAATCTCATCCCTCCGAATTAACCTAAAAAAGTTGAGATTTTTATATGATCT
Organism: Ophioderma brevispina; assembly: GCA_023653785.1. Taxonomy (NCBI): domain Eukaryota; kingdom Metazoa; phylum Echinodermata; class Ophiuroidea; order Amphilepidida; family Ophiodermatidae; genus Ophioderma; species Ophioderma brevispina. The sequence continues at coordinate 2,070 of JAMKCH010012380.1, read as the reverse complement.
GAACTGTTAGCCTTAGTAATCCATGTGTACCTAATCTTATGTGCAAATTCGGCCACATCTTTAAGAAATTTGCAGTTGTGTATTTTCTGTCTGTAAATGGACAAAAATTACAGCACAGTGGCCTTAGGGACCATGGGAAACAAGCAATTTCTCATGACACAAAACTGCAAGAGCAAGATCAACTCAAATTTTGGGAATAAGCTTTTCTCAAGGATATCTAGTGAACAATGAATAAAACAGAAGGTGCTGGAATCACGAAATGCACCTTTAACTCCCAATTGCCAACAAGCTCAGGTCATAGGTGTACCATAGAGACTTGGATGTCTCGGTAGGGTTAAAGGTCACATACCAAGGTCAAAGGTCATTTGAGGTCAAGTTGTGCAGAGAGTGAAGAAAAGGTGGATCCAGGCGCGTAGCCAGCCCAGTGGTTCCGAGGGGCAATTTCCGGGTAGGTGCAACAAATGTCCCGATCGCAAGCAAAAATTTCCCGGTTTGCAGGGCAAAAGAATCCTTAAAGGGGCGAGCTCTCCTTAGCCTGAATATTGTGTTTTATTTCCCGATTCCACACAAAAATGTTTTCAGAGGGGGCACTCTGCCCCCCTCTGCCCCCACCTGGCTATGCCACTGGGTGGATCGCAAAAGTAGGCGACAATAATTGTTTGAGAACCGCTTTGTTCTAAAGGCGTCTTAAAATAAACCTTTGAATATTTTGTTTTAAGCGATGCATCTTGTAACCGTTTGGACCAGAGTACTTGTAATATAGGGCATATTTGATGGTATTAAAAACAAATTCAGACAAATAAATGGAAAATACCAAGATGCATCTCATACTTGGGTTTTTTTTTAACCTATTGGAAACAATTTGTATCTTTATCCTTAGCGTAGCTTCTGCATACCAGTTGTAAATTAGCTGGATATATTAAAGGCCAACTCAGAGATTTGGAAATATAATTTTTGTGTGTGTAATAATTAAAAATAGTCAACTAGAACTAAAGATATTCACCTAAAATGCTCAATTCTAAAGTTTGAGATGAATCAGATTTTTCGTTTTGATGCAGTAAACATTTATGTATAGTATAACAATGCCATAGGATACTGTGTTTAACATAAATTTCGGATCCGGAATTATATAACAAAGTTGTGATTTTCTATGTGAAGGACATCAATCTGAGCTTAGCTATTTCACACATATGGACAAGCATGCAAAAAACATGATTTGTTTGAAAAATGAGGGCGCCATCCTCGGAGAGGGCACATGTGGTCCAGTGGATCAGCGTTCGGCCCGCACGCCAAAGTTTGTGGGTTCGAGCCCCGCTGGGTCAATGTGTTTCATCCTTGAGTAAGGCGCTTTACCTCAATTACTCCTCTCTACCCAGGTGTATAAATGGGTACCGGCGTTATTCAATGCTGGGAAGGTAACAGACTCGCTGTAGATGAGGTATGGCGATCCCACTACAGCAACATTATATGGTGGAGTCTGGCCCAATCGCTTTGAAAGAGAGATGGGCACTCCGTTCCTGTGTACACAGGTCCGTCCCCTTTACCTTTTTTTTTATCCTCGGGAAATCTCTGAATCAGCCTTTAAACATGACAAAATATGTGAATCATAATGTGGGATATCATAAAATGTTATACAAATATTGAATGCCTAGTGCGTGGAATAGTAAATATATATCACAATGTCAAATTTTGAATTTTCTATTTCACGAGGCGAAGCCGAGTGAAATGGAACATTCCAAATTTGACAGAGTAATATATTTTTACTATTCCACAAACGTAGGCATTCAATATTTGTTTTATATAACGATACAAAACAAATAATTTTTCTGCCGTTGAATATACTTACTATTCAATGGCTCAATTGTTATATAAAACCTATTCAAAACTTTTGGAATGAGAAGCTTGTAACAACAGTTTACTCCAAGAGTAACATATTTTTGAGATATCAATTGAGCAGCGGGAGATAGTAGGGCTTTGTTGCATGACTTTGTCACATGACTTTACATGATACGGTGTGCCACTTTTACACAATGCCGTACACAAATACTTAAGTTTTAGCCAATTTTAGGA
>JAMKCH010012379.1:0-105235 GCA_023653785.1 Ophioderma brevispina | reverse complement strand
TCGGCACGACAGAAAGTCAAAGCATGGTTTCTACGGGGACAATTAGATAGGCAGGCAAGTTCAAAAAACATAGTTGCGGGGTTTTCTTTTGCACCTTTTTGTGCAACAACCTTTGAAATGTTAGTCTCGGTAGGTGGTCTACAAACTGATCCAGTGAAATTTTAGAGAATTAGAAATTTCGTATCCTAAAAAAAATTCCTCCGGTCAATTTAAATGGGCAGTTCGTGATCCACAGCATCGTACCCATATAGTCCCACAGCATAGTCCCCTTGATGCCCTTGATTTACCAAGGGTTATGGCCCTGATCGCTAAAGCCTTGTTCCCAAGATTTTACCGGAAGTAGTTTGGATCAGGTGGGGTTTTGGGGTAAGGCCGATTATCCAAGATCAAAACCTTCAGATCCGTATATCGGGCCAATCCCCTTAAGCATCCGTTAATTCAATGCATTCATAACGGATTTTAAGGACGCTTGTTAAACCAGTAAAATTAACTATAAAAAAATTACAAATAAAAATATTCCTTAAAAACATATCGTACTCATTTCATAAATTTTCGCGAATATTCGTTTTTACGTGTTCAAGCCACTGGCCATGTCTAAATTTGGGATTTTTGGCCGCCACCTCACCCTGTTGCCGCTGTTACGCACTCTATAGTCATGTTTTTATTTAGTGTACACGTCGTGTTTTTATTTGCAATCCGTCACGCGCGGTAAGCATGTGTGGAGGTGACGCTTTGATTTCTACTCTTTTGAACATTAATATCTTTTTGTAAATGTATGTTCACCGTTTTCGCTGGGCATCTTATTGGAGTACAATCCAAATGACGTAAAATTGCACAACATTTCATAAACTATTAAACATGTAGATTTTAGAGGATATCGGCACGAATATTTTCTGCAACCGCTATTGAAAAGTAGGTCAAACCCAGGCGAATAGAGCGGGTAGCCCGTAGGCTACCCTCGCCAAAAATAATGCACGCTGAAACAATAGATAATCGAACACGAGAAATGTGTGGATCATCACTGGGGTGGCTGTAGAAATCAGAAGTGGTGCTGCAATTCTTTTTATGGGCCAAAAAAAAAAGGTCAAAATTGACCCAAATTAGGTAAAAATCATAGAATGGTGATTTTATTCCAAACTTCATAGTGGGGGCAAGCAATACTATTTAATTAACCCATATAGAGCTGTAGATCAAGCGAATTTGAATGTTGGAATCTGGGGCTAATTTCGACCCCAGAAAGGACAAAAAAGGGGGTCAAAATTGACCCAAATAAAGTGACAAATATAGAATGGTGATTTCCAACTTTCTATTAATGTAATTAGTATTTTAATTTCCCCCACTATATAGCTGTGATTGAAGAAGAATTTGAATGTTAGAATCTGGGGTATTTTGCACCCAAGAAAGGGCCAAAAAAAGGATCAAAATTGACCCATATTGGTAAAAAAATCACAGAATGGTGTGCGTATTATCCGACTTGCATATTGAGGTATACTATTTTAATTCCCCCACTATATCGCTTGTAGATTAATGAAAGAATTTTGAAATATTATTGGAATCAGGGGGTTATTTTTGACCCAGAAAGTGCACAAAAAGGTGGTCAAAATTGACCCAAATATGGTTAATAAAAAAAAATTCATAGGAATGGTGATGTATTTAGTCCATTCTTAATTGTTTTAAAATGTAATAGTAGTTCATTTTGCCCCACTATATAGCTGTAGATTTGAAAAAGGACTTTGAAGTTGGGATTCTGGCCAGGGTCAAAATTGACCCCAGAATGGCCAAAAGGTTAATAAACAATGACTTAAAATGGGTTTTTAAAACAAGGAAAACATTATTTGGTTTTGATATGTTTCAATTATTTCTAAGGCAGGAATTTCAAATAATCAATTGCCAATTTCAAACCTATATTAACCCTTTTAGTGGACATCCAAAACTAAAACTCAAATTACACCCAATTTGGTCTCAAAATATATTACAGGTCCATGGCCGATCGCTTAATAGCCTCCGTCCCCAGGGGCCAGATTTTTACCGGAAGTGGTCAACAATTTGGTATTCAAAAGAAAGCTAATATTTTTCCCATTTAGCCTGTGAAATCGTAGGGCCAAAGGATGTTTGGTTTTGGAAATTATGAGCGCGAAAAAATGTTGCCCCACCCACTTGTCGACCAATATTAATCTACACGTCTCAATGGGGCTTACCAAATCACATTTTTAGCTCTCACACTCCAAAAGGGTTGAAATATCGGTGCCGCGAGAAACTCACAGATTGGGTTTTTGGGGTGAAGGCCAATCTATCACGATTAAAACTTCAATCCATTAAATCGGCATCCGCCTTTAACCATAAGCACGGTTCCATATCGCAGTCTTGCGGGTTATTTAAAAAGGTTACAATCGGTAATAATGAACAATATCAGGCTTGTAAGAGAAGAACCAGTTCGGTGGGCACTGCTTTCAAGTCAAGGACCCATATTCAGAACCTTTATTCTGTTGAGTCTTCCATGTCCATGGTAGACAGTGGCGTAACAGGGACGGGGGGGGGGCGGGGGGAAGTTGACCCCTGGCTCGAAAAAAAGCGGGAGGGATTGATATGGGCCACAAATGTGCATTTTTATCCGCCATCTTTTTCGGGGCATTTCAACCAATTTCAGTCCAAAATTTGGGGCAAAATTAAAAGTAATTTGGCAATTTCGTGCGCTACTCGCGCATTTCATCAAGTTCCGACTTAATTAGAGCAAATCACAGGGACGATTTACGAAGTTTTGCCCCCCTCTGGCGGACGACTTGGAAATTTGCCCCCTCTGGATCGACTGCCGCGGTACGCCGGCACGTAGTAGAGGTAGCAGAATAATTAACCTACCTGATATGCTATGCAGCAGACAGGATGGATACCAGCTTTACTTGAAGTGGGAGCCAGGAATGCATTATTAAAGATGTTTGGCAAAGAAGGTACACCACTGATTTCTGACAAAACTCGAAAGGAAGATTGATATTGTCCACCTTTGGCAAACATGGCAATCGTGTCATCTATGCAATCTATGTGGTTGGCAGGCTGACAACAAGAGCAAACATTATTCCAGTTGCTTCTCAAAACATTAACACTCCACAGTTTAAATTGCCACTCTTTTGGGGGGTTATTTTTGACCTCTTTTTGGCCCTTTCTAGGATAATAAAATTTGGAGAGTCAAATTTATTATAGATCCAATCGCTAATAGCCTCGTCCCCGGGATCCAAGATTTAAGGAAGTGATCAGAATATAATATTGGTTTTGAGAAAGGTACTATTTGTCTCATGTACCCTGTGAAAATTCGTCGGACTTAAACTAAAAACGTAGATATTATGAGTTGAAAATCGTGTAAAAAAAATTTTTATTTTACACAATATTCTAGGGGTCTTATGAAATAATGTTTTGAGCCCTTCATATCAAAATTGGTTTGAAATGATACCGGCACGATAATTAACAGAGGGGTTAGTGGAGCTCAAGGCGATTCAATGAAGATGAAAACTATTAAATTGGACTGTTATTGCTCTTTTGGGGTGAATCTTGACCCAAAATGTCAACATTTATATTTTTTTTTTTTTTTTTTTTTTTTAATTTTTTAGGTTTTTTCTTTTTTTAAATGCATATAATTACGTGGAATGATTACCTTCCATTTTAACTTACTGACTCATATTTTGGGGTCAATTTTACCTTTCTTTCTGGGTCAATTTTGACCCGAGATGCAAATTCTTCTTGAATCTAACTGCTAATAAAGAGAGTTGAAAGAAAATTAAATACTACTTCATTTTATAAAGTTGGAATAATACATCACCATTCGATGGATTTTTTACCTTTATTTTGGGTCAATTTTAAGCCATTTTTTACCCTTTCTGGGGTCAACTTTGATCCTAGATTCTCCACATTCCAAATTCTTCTTTAAATCTTCTTTTTATAGAATGGGTAAATGAAATAATTTTTGGAATAAATCCAATCTCCATTCTAAGTGATTTTTAACTCATTTAGCATTTACCCTTTTTTGGCCCTTTCCTGGGTCAATTTGACCCAGAGTCCACATGCAAATTCTTTTGAATTAAATACTATATTACATTTTAATGAAAATAATACAAGAAAATCACCATTCTATCAGGGGTGATTCTACGACTAACGATGTTTTGCTTTATTTTGGGTTAATTTGCCTTTTTGCCCATAACAAAATTGCACACTTCTGATTTCTACATCCACCAGGCGAGATCCCCACATAAGCTCCCAATGTACCTAACATCTGGTAGCATGAAATTTTTCTACTCTTTTCCCCCTACCCTTGGTGCCCAAAACGGTCTGGGCTGACGTACTAAAATAAATCCGACCTCCCCCCCCCCCCCCCCCCCCGCTACGAACAAAATTGCTTTCAAATGATGTCCTCTGGCCGTATGGTAAAAATTGATTCATCAAGCGGTTTTGGGAGGATCAATCAGGCATATTAATGCGATTAGGGGATTTTTTTTCCATAGAGAGCTCCCCGGTGCCTGCCAACCTCCAAATCCCACTCGAGTATCGGGCGTTCCTTCCCCCTGTCTTTCCAAAGACTTAATTAATTGTCATAATCAGCGATAATTCCAGGGAATAAAAAAAAATGTGGAAATGCTATTGTTTAAGAGCTGATAAATCAAAGATACGTATGTACAATTCCATATGGCACTTTAATTAATGTTGGAACAAAAACACCAATTAGGGAAAAATTGAAGATTGATGAAATTTTTTATACCGTCTTCCGCAAAAATAAAGAAAAAACAGATACGACAGTGGATGGCAGTTCAAATGTTCGACACTAATGGCTGATTGTGGTTTACAACCCGGATCAATGATGTTTGTGTTTTTGAGGTCAAACGTACAGGTCTGGTATCACAGTACTTACGCTTATAAATCTCAGATATTCACATGGAAAGGCTTCTTCTTGATACTTTTGAATCTCAAGTTGGAATTTTGATAACGCGCACGTATGAAATTACTGAATCTGATAAAAAGTACTGCCCTTGTCCCTTTAATACACTATTTCAAGCCAACCGCTTGCATGGTAAGTTAGCACATCCATGCCAGAACAAAAATACCAAATAGAATTATTATGATTTTTCGGTTCGGCAAATCGCTGCTTATCGGTAGTAGAGGGCGCTCTTACGCATATTGAATCGAACGGTTATACAGACTTGACTAAAGACGAGCCCTGGTCACGAATATTTCCCATCTAATGACCTATTATGCGACGAAAAAAAAACGGTTTTAACCGGGCCGACCGACCACCTGATTTTCAAGTTTTGAATTTTTTTTTTTAGTGTTTTCTCCAAAATCATTAAAATCACAACTTGTTTTTTTACTCAAATCTTATCAAGTTTGGCTATTGTTTTTTAGAATTTTGTGTGTAAAAAATTTTAATTTTTTCGCTCGATTTTTCAGATTTTGGGCTCTATTTTAGGCCATTTTGACATCCAGGAATGTTTTTTAATGCGGCCCCGACCGACCCGACCCTACTGGAAAGGTGCCGCTCGCCGTAAAAACGGTTTCTTGGTCGCCTTATTGGAACTACACGATTTTTGCAGCGGGGGTTAATCCACCCCCGACATACAAATTTGACGTCAATTAATTTTTCCTAAGTGTATAATTGATTATTTAAAAATAAGGTTATGATGATTTCCTTCATTGGTAACAAACTGCTTTCTCCACAAAAATAGCCTGTGTAGGGGTGGTAAAAATGTATACTTAGAGTGTGGCGGACGTTTATGGCGACGGTCGATCCTAGCAGGATCTTCATCAAAGGCAACATGACAAAACAACAGATAAGACAAACCATATTGCCCATACCAAGGTCAAAGGTCATGTGAAGTCAAGTTGAAAGATAGGGCTGAAAATGTAGAATTGAAAACTTCAATTGAAAAGTTGAAGTTCAATTGGAACCAAACTTGAGTCCATAGTTGCAACATGGGGGTCCCTCATTTGTTGGTGAGGTAAAGGTCAATACCATGGTCAAAGTTCCATGTGAGGTCAAGTTGAAGATTGAATTACTGCGTTCAGAGTACTCTGAAAGACTGGAATAGCCTGACTGAGATGTTGTCTTTTTATGCAACTTGTTCTATGTTTTTCTTAACAAATCGTGGGGGGGTGGGGGGGGGGGGGGGGGGGGGGGACATTTGGAATTCCATTGATTGATTGATTGTCTAATCTAGCCGAGATGGTTTTAGCGCTTCTAGAAGCAGGTAAACGGCAGCATCTGTGATGGTACCTTTGTTAGAGATAAGCAGAATTTTCTTTCCACACCAAGGTATTTTACCTGCTCCGAAACTGTTATGGACCATGAGCAATTCTTCCCAGCAGTCGACGTAGGACTTCTGTGAGGAACCCATGCTCTTCTGTGAATGCATTTTCACGTGCAGAGTAACTGGCAATTAACAAGAACAACGTCATCATCACATTGCTGGGTTTGGCACCAAACATAGTAGGGGCCGATTTGGTGCCAAAAGCCGCTACCTTATGAAGCTGTGAATGCCTCCAATAGGCCTCCTCTAGCTTTAACCTGCATTCGAGCGATGCATAAAGATCTGGATGAATTGGACCAGAAACAGGTTGTACCATCTTCAAGGTGAAGTCGCCTTACGAGTGAGGCGGAGTATCAACTCAAGATGCCTCTAAAATCATCGAGGTATGCCAGTTGCCAAGATACGGATTTCTGCCATGTCTTGGTTCATTCACCATGGCAGTTTCAAAGACTAGGAGGAGCAGCAGACAAGGCGACGTCTTGCGTTGATGAACCTCTAAGGGCTAGTATTTTAGAACAAGTCAGGTCTTACTCATGGCCAAAATGATGTTTTCAAAAAATTTACAGATGGTATTGGTAAGTGTGATACCACGATGAATTTTCTTGACGGAGACAATCCTTGTCCTTTTTTGGAAATGGTTATGGAAACCCCCGGGTTGTCATGCCTTTTTTCAAATCTGTGGCACTTTAGCATCCAAGATGATGTTCAAGAGATGACAAGCGGTCCCTAAAATACCTTGGCCTGCTTTCTTGATGTGTGCAGCCATTATACCTTTACCATCTGAAGCCTTCCTATTGTTGACTTCTGGATGGCAGTAGAAACTCATCACTTGTTATTTTAGGGAATGAACTCACTAGTGTGGCCAAGAATATTTCAATTGACCAGGACAAATCACACTCGACTCTCTTAAAGGTGCTTGTTCCGATTTATGTGTATGGTGTTCTCTACTTGATATGAGAGCCTGGCACTTGCACATACAACACATCAAGTACCGTGGGGAAACAACTTGTGGTTTTGATGGTAGACGCAATAATTAATGCATGTTGCAAAGCCACAAGCCCTATTCAATACTGTCGCTACATATTGATGGTTAACCACTAAAACAGCGATTGGTTTATATCTTGGGAATGAAAAATGGAGTGAGGCTCAAATTTCAATGAAGGGGGGAAAAACAAGGAGAATAAATATGGCCTTTCTCTGATATCTAATCAATACTACTTCCGGGTAAATCAGGGGGGTCCCAAAGAGATCGGAACACGCACCTTAAGATATTGCTGGTCGAATCTAGGGTCATCGAACAGAGTACCAAGATGTTCAAAAGATGTTTTCCAAGCTGCTCTCAAATTCTCTCTTCTGAAGCAGGACATTGTTGAAAGTAAGATGTTTGCCATGTCCAGCTTTAGAGATATGCTGTTTGTTGATAAGCTCTATAGACCCCCCCCCCCTGTTGTCTGATCGGATGGGCATCCATATGTTCTGCAGGGGGTATTGATTCTTTTCTTGGCTGCATCTTGTCTTTGTTGAGATCTGAGGCTTTTAGCTCTTTGCATTGTACGATAAGTTGGCTTATTGGACGGCAAATCTGGGCATGGGTGGAGTCTGGGGCTTTTTAAGCTTCTTTAAACAGCCTTGTTGTATAATTTTCGTACCAGAGAAGGATCATCTGCTGGAGTTGCTGAAGTAATCTTTGCTTGCTTTTGTTGGAACCAACAACTGTGCGCAGCCATCAGGAGAACTTTTGAAGGCAGCTGCAGAAAGTCTTCTGGAGATCCAATCGCACACAAGTCCACATGGTGCGATAAGATATTTACAGTTCCTCTGGTAGGCTTTACATTACACTGTAACAAAATAATTACAGTGCAATTAATTTGGATTTTTTAAAAAAACTTAAAAATTCCAGTATTTGGCTGTTGTGTAATTGGCCAATACAGGAAATATACTGCTTTATGTCCATTTCCATAGGCCATAATGACAAAATCTAAACGTAAAGCTTTATTTGAAAATTTAACGAGTACCAAATCATTAGACACTCTTCTGTGAATGCAATCATACCATAAGTACTAAAATATACAGGGAAAATAACCTGTAAATTTACAGGGAAAATCCTGGCAGCAATCTGCCAACAAACCCTGTAAAAAAGGTAAGCTTGTACAGGTTTTCATTCAAATTTACTGGATATTTTACAGTTAGAGCGCCCATTGTGAGGGACTGAAAAAGTGCAATGCCACCATAGCCTCCTGGGATGTTGGTAAGGGGCGAATTCAATACTTAACTGGCAGGCGTTTTCCGGTTCCATTAATTCATTGAGTTTGCTGAATTACTTAATCGGATTAAGTATTCAGAAGATTTGAGGGATAAATGAAAAACCGCCTGGGAACCGGCAGAACGGGAAAACGGCCGCCGGTTGATTATTGATTTGGTCCCTAAGGGGGAAATTAGGTCATCGTCATCCCACAGATCTAGCAGGAGCAGGTGTGACACGCAGGAGGCACCATGCAGAATGTTTTTCAAAATGGTAAAGCCACGTTCCGGGATGCAGGGAAAATATCACGTTCTTGGATGTGGTTCAAGCTATAACTTGTTAGCATTGTAGTTCTTAATATTAACAGTTACCAGGCTTAGAGCTTTAGCTTTGCTATTGGTCTCGCACCCTGTAGTTGCCGTCTTTCCCTGAGTCGCTAAAAAGACTTTGTTGAACGACTTATTTGTTGAGTGGGGTTAAGATCTAGGAGATATCGATCATTGAAATCTATTTTCAACAATTTTCCTACGGTCTATCTTCCTGTGTTGTCTGTGAAGTGATGGGATTGCTCCTGCATGTCTTTTCAGGAGGTGACCCCCGGCCAGGCCGGCCATGATTTAAAATGAGTGGTGCGGCGGATTTTCTGTTGCCCATTATAGACTGGTTTTAACCTTCAAGAAGGGTGCTGGTTCCTGGTTGTGGATTAAGAGTCTCACTTGTTAACGATGAAGGGTTCGGAAGCAGGAGGAATACCCTGAGGTCTAGGGTTAGGGATTTCCAAATGGTGATTTAAGGAATTCTTACGTGCCTTTCTACAGCAGTTTCGGTCCTAGTGATATTCACCTCTTTTATAATTTGAGTAATATCACAATAATTTTAGAATAAAATTACTGACTTAAAATTTGTCGCGGTTAAGTGAATTAACCCCGCTGCAAAAACAGTTGCTTGCAATTTCCAATAAGTCATTTGTCTTTGGTCTGTCCGATATGCGTAGAGCACCCCCTACCGCTAGTCGGGTCACGGCTGGAGTTGAGGCCGTGTAAAAAGTATTATCGTCTGCGTACTAATAGCCCGGGAACAATGGTGAACAATAAGGGCAATCGATCCAGTTGGATCTTCACGCAACATTAAGTCACACTTGATATCGTATACGTGGCTCCCACCGGACTATATAGATCTGCTTTCACACCGGTGTTCACCATGGTTCCCGGACTGTGAGACCGGACGGTCCAGATTCCCCCCGGCCACACCGGTGTTTTGAAAATTCACTTGTTGCTGTTAGAGGCCATGCACTAATAGTAAGTCCTGAAGAAGATTTACACATCACTACGTGGAAAAAATGGTTTATTGAGCTGAATTTTTTCCAGACTGCAGGCAATACATCATATAACAAACATATCCCAAAATCCCAATGAATCCCCTTTGGGGGAAAATTTTTTATCCACGATGGCCGCCAAAATGAGACATTGCATAAATTAGCTATGATCTGGGCTCTCAAGTAGATGTTTGAGGATTTAGTCTAAATCTAACATTATCCATGTTTCCTTGATGCTGAAATTCAAAATGGCCCGCCTATTACATATATTGCTTTATCTCAACTTAAAAGAAAAGGAGAAAGAGGGATAAAGAAACAAAACAAATAAATTATATCTAAATAATATAGATAAAGCGAATAACAAAATGACAAGAAGATAATTAATATAAATGGATAAATATAAATAAGTGAATAAATATCAATAAAAATAGAATATATAAAAACAAGAGAAATTTGGTTAAAAAGGGACGGGTACAAAAAACGTGACCTGCATATGTATAGGAAGTCCTCTGAGGTGTTTCACACCAAATGTTATTCCTGGGATTCATCTTATAATTCTTTCACACTCCAGTTGCCATTTCGGAGTACTTGGTTGTTAAAATAGAAATAATATGGCCTATTTCTATGCCATTTTGGCAAGACGTACGTGTGTCGGCCTATAATTGTCCCCGCCGAACGAGTCGGAACGGGGACTATGAAATGAGCAAGCGTCCGTTCCGTCCGTGATATAAAAATTTTTAACCCCTGTTGACACGATTTAGTTGGAGTTCCGTAGGGCGACAATGATGTACTGGTGGAAAGAAGCGGGTGATGAGTTCTTGACGTGATTAGATTGTGGGCGTAGTAAAAAAACCGTTAAAATATTCTTAATTAAGGATCTAATTTGCATTAAGATTTATGAAAATGTTCCTGCAAGGCTTGGTACCAAGTTTTCTGTAGTTATGTAAGTCGTCGTATAATGATGGACATGGTTGGAAGGAAAGGGGCTGAAGAGTTCTCGACATGATTAGATTTTGGGCGTTATTTTGGGAAACTTGAGTATGCAAATGAGCTAATTAATATGAAAAATCAGCGTAATTGCCTATATGTAGGACACTGTAAAAAAAACATTGGATACTCAAATTCCTGCGCTGCATGAAAGACTATAATGGGCCACATCTTTTTTGCAATTTGAAAGTATGTGATATATGTGCTTAGGTATGAAAATGAGCTAAGTAAATATGCGTAATTGCTATATCTAGGAACGGTACGTTGGATACACAAAATAACTTCGCTACATGAGACTTACTATGCCATAGGTGAGGGGGGGTGGTGTTGGGGAGTGATGTGATATATTGGCGGCCTTAGGGTATGCAAATGAAAGTAATTAATATGCGGCGTAATTGCTGCATCTCTGAAACGGTACGTGGATAGGCAAAATTCCTTTCGACTACATGAGACTACTATGCAATAGGGGGAGGGGGAAGTGGGGTCGTTGGGGGCGGGGGGTAGTATTGCGGGGGTGGGGGTTGGGGAGGGGGGCGGGTGGTGCAGGGTGTTGGGAGGGGGGGATGGGGGTGTGTGGCAGGGTTTTGGCGAGGGGGGTGTTGTGTTTGCAGTGTGTTAGGGAGGGGGCTGGGGTGTTGCATGGTTTTGGGAAGGTTGTTGCACGGGTGCTGGGGATGGGGTGATAGTGTTGGGGGGGTGTGAGTGTTCGGGAGGGTGTTGGGTCGGGTGTTGTTGGGTGTTGTGGAGGTGGCAGTGGCGTTGTTGCGGGGTAGTGTGGAAGGGGGGAAGCGGGTGTGTTTACGAGGTGGTGGTGGGGTGGGGTGCGGGGATTGGGGGTGTTGAGGGGGTTAAGGAGGGGGTGGGGTGGGTGTGACGTTGATGGAGTGTTGGGAGGGGGGGGGGTGTTTGGGGGGGCTGGTGTGAGGGGTGTTGGGGTGAGTGTTGCGGGGTTGTTGGCGGGAGGGGTGTGGGGTTTTTGCAGGGTGTGGGGAGATGGGGTGGGGTGTCGGGGATGGGGGGTGGGTGTTTGTAGGTGCATTTCATGATCGTTAGTGATAGGCGGGGACATTTTATGAAGCGCGTAAATACGAGTTCGCCGTGTTAATCATGCGTTTATGTGAAAAAGTATACGAAAAACTGCAATTAAACTGAAAACTTTAACACCATTCTTTCGAATGAGTATTATGTTGAGCGGCCCGTACTGGGTCTCATTGTGCAGTTTTGAGAAATAGCATTCTGATAAGTTCAAATGAGGGCATAAACCCCCCCCAACCCAAGGATTTGTCAGGATGGCTTTACAATTGTTGTGTCGTATTGCACTAGGTAGTCATGGAGACACACATAGAGATTACTCTGATCTACTGTAGTTGTTATGTGTTGTGAAAATAGGGGTAGCATTTGCCTGTAATATTCACAAATGCTTTGGTGGATGTAAACCAAACTGTGTTACAGGGAAATTATGGCATGCCCATTTATTGATGGGGTCAAAGGTTATGTATCGAGGTCAAAGGTCATGTGAGGCATTGCTTGTTGTAAATAGGCTGAAATTGAAATGTAAAATTGACCTTCATTAGAGAAGTGGTGTTCTGGAGCTAACCTTGAGTCCAGGGGTGCAACATGGGTGTCCCTCATTTATGAAGTGGTTGGGGGTCACATGCCGAAGTCGGGGGTCATGTGAGCTCGGGTTGTTAAAAATAGGTTAAAAATGTAAAATTGGCTCATAGAAGAGCTGAAGTTCGGTTGCCACCAGCTTGAGTCATAGGTGCGCATCTGCGATCCCGTATTTGTGATGAGGTCAAGGTCACATACCGAGGTCGGAGGTCATGGGAGGTCGGTTTGTAAAATATAGGATGGTGTAGAGTTAAAAGTGGCTTCATTTGAAAAGTTGAATGACGGTTGGAACCGACTGCGGCTTGGTTTATGGAGTTTGTTACATGCATGCAAACCCTCATTTGTGAGGTAAGGGGTCGCATATTAGAGCAAAGGTAATGTTAGTCCATTCACAAACGCGATGGCAGGCGACACAAGCGGTCAAGGTTCCGTCGATGATTTTTTTATTTTTGTTTCTCTAGCGCGCAAGTGACTGCAAATTTTTTGATGGTACAGGTATTAAAGCTTCTCCATTTTCTGATTTTTTTTTTGATACGCATCTGTGCCTAAAGCTCAGGTAGCTTTATTTTTTTTTGAAATTTTCTTGATATTTTTTGAAGCGTGTGATCCATTCGTGGACCACTGCAGTCAATAGGGTGTTGTGAGTGTCAAGTTAAGACTTGAAATGAGCTTGTATTTTGACAACGGACTTAGGAATATTGTGTGTGTCTTTTATGTTAGTGTATTATGTATGTCATTTGATGGAAGGCAGTCGATGGAAATAGGTTTGTTTTCAATTATTGGAAGGCGTGAATGGGGAATTCATATCAACCCATGTAGATTACTTGGGCATCTATGTTGTGTGTATATCATGCATGTATATGGAGATTCCCTGTAAATGTTATCTATTTGTGCAATGGTTTACAGTGGTATATCGTTTAAAGTAACGGTATGCATATACATCTGTAATTCTACCAAGCCTGATGCAAAAGTGGTTAATTTTAGCTCAGATGGAATTTTGGTGTATTTTTATGGATGAATATATTGGGGATGGTGTTAATAATACATATAATTATTTATGAGTGACCAAATTTCCTAAGATTAATTTATGTTCCACTTAATGTGCATGGTATCGCAACATACTTTAAGCGTCAAAAAAATATTAATTGGTTTTGATAGGAAGGAAAAATGCGAATAATTTGTATCGAAGAAACTGTATAGTTTGGAAAATGTGGAAAAAGATTTGGAGGCGGGCATGGAAAGGTAGCATGCTCTTCGCTCATGGAACAAATCATAGCAAAGGTGTTGCCTTGTTGTATTGTTTAAGAAAAAATTGCAGTATGATATTGGCTTTGAATATATGAACGATCCAAATGGCAGATTTATTTTAGTGGGAATTACTATTCAAGGAAAAAAAAATGTACTTATAAATAGGTACCTCCCTGTTCTAATAAGCAAAAGGAGCAAGTTGAGTTATGGGGTAAGATTATCATCTGCAATTCTTGAAGTTGATAAATTGGCGGAATATCATGGATTGTGGGGGTGATATTATTTCATTAGGATATTAATTCGTTGATAGAATGGTGGGGAATCCTCAGCATGATAAAAATGGTGGCACTCTGTTCAGAATTTTTTATCCACTTTGAGCTTGTGAATCTGGCGTTATTAGGAATCCATATTTGCGCCAGTATACTTGGCGACAAAAAACCCACTTATCCAAAGTAGGATGGACCTGTGGTAGGCTGAATTATGCAAGGACGCTATTAAAAATACCGGGATTGTACCTTCAGTAGGGACTGACCATTCTTTAATTTTTTTGAAATTGAGAGGTTCATATGTTAACACTGGGTCCATTCTTATTGGAAGTTCAACAATTCTTTATGTGACGATTTAGAATTGTAAAGCCTTTCGTGAAATTTTTTGGTGGTTAGTTTAAAGCAGTATGATGATGTAAGGATAAGAGAGTTTTACTTGCGAGCTCGTTAAATTTGAGATCAAGAAGTTTTTCCAATCCTTAGTAAAGATAAATTGCGCCAAGCATCGCAATTTCTTACGAGGTTGGAGGATAAAGTTAAAACGCTGAAATAATCTTTCTCTAAAACCTTCTAGAGATAATGAAAAATTTGTGGAAGTGAGCGGATAAAAGAAATTAGAGAAAGAAAGAGTGGGGTCTGACAACCGTCACACGGGGGTAATTGTTATACGCTCTAGGGCTCAGTGGGGTAGAAACAAACGAGAAGAGTAATAAATATTTTTAAATTTAGAGAAAGCAAATAAGGTTAAAAGTACTATTAATACAAGTTGATATGTAATGATGGGAATACTTCTAAACGATAGCAGACTTGTTCTTAATGAGATAAGAAGTTTTTATACGAAACTGTATGCAAAGAAGACCATTTCTCCTAACAAAGTAATAGATGTGATGAAATTTTTTGATACTGATCATATTTCAAAGGGTGTGAAAGATGAGTCAACAAAAGATGTGTGAGGCTTTTTAACAGTTAACGAATGTTTTACGGTTCTTGGTTCATTTAAAAAGAAACAAAACTCCAGGTAATGACGGTCTAACGACCGAGTTCAAAGCAATTGTGGTGCGTGGTTGGTCCTTTAATGGTTGATAGTTGAATGAATCCTATAGAAAGGTGAATTGGGGAATTCAAGAAAACAGGGGGGTGTTGTCATTACATTTGATTTTAAAACAAGGGAAAGATAATAGGAAAATTGATAGTTAGAGCCCATTACATTATTAAATGTTGATTTAAAAAATAGGGGCAAAGGGCGATCGCCGCTCGCCTGTCCAAAGGTTTGCCAGAAATTATTGGGAAAGAGCAGCTGCGTTGGTCGAGGGCGATTAATTGGTGATGCAATAAGAACTGTCGCTGATGTATTGGAATTTATAAAATATAAGCATCGGAGTTTTATTAAATATTGATTTTGAGAAGGCCTACGACTCCATTGATCACAGATGTTTGGATAAGGACAATAAAAATGTTAATTTTGGTGTGAAAAAAGTATTCAAGGAGGATTCGTACTTTTATAGTAATATACAAAGATGTGGTATTGAATAATGGGTACTAAACAGGATATTTCTTATTCAAAGGGGGGTGAGACAAGGGGATCCACTCAGTTCAATTTTATTTGTGATAGTTATGGAGTTGTATTATCTTGTATCAGAAATGATTCCACGGGAAATTTTAAAGGGTATTTTCTGTTGAGAGGAACAGGAGAAACCTAATCCGTTATGCAGACGATTTTAACTTCGTTTCTAAAAAATATAAGAGTCGGCCCGTAAAATTTTGCATAATTGGATATTTTCACCTATGTTCGTCCCTTAAAATTAACATGGGACTAAAAAAACAGAGGCCATGTGGTTGGACTTTGTAGATGTTACTCCAGAGTACACCACTGGATGTAATCTTGACAAATACGTGAAAGTATAGCATTTATTTTATATGATGAAAAAATTAGTAATGAATGCCAAATTTTGAAGATAAATTAAAGTTCTATATTGCAAACACTCAATTAGGAAAAGAAGCATGAAAGAAGAAAAGAGGGAAGAAATAAAAAAAATAATAAAATTACCAATTATAAAGGCTTTTGCTTATCTAAAAGTTTTATATGTTACAAGTATGATTTCCTACCCGTTAAGTTTTCAGGAGGAAGATTAACTGCCATGATTCGCCAATTTGTTGGGAAAACGGTCCTGATAAGGTGAAGAGGTTTAAAGCTTGAGTATAATGAAGGTGGTTTAAAAATGGGGATATTACTGCTAGGATTAAAGCTCAGCAGTTGATGTGGCTGAAAAGATGTGTTCACCGGAAATGATTTGGGCTGGAGATGGATTTTATCTCATTATCTAAACAAGTTGGTGGATAAAGTTTTGTTAACGGTGTAATTTAAATGTCTCAAAAATTGAACTGTTATATACCATTATTTACACGAATATTCTGATGGCTGGTCGGAGTGAATTGTGAAAATGCGCGGTTATAAGAATTTTGGCGAGCAAATAATCTGGAAATAATTGAATGTTGGTCGATAACAAGTCAGTTTATTATAAGGCTTTGTTGAAGCAAATGTAAGTAGAATTAGTGACGTGTTTCAGAAAAATTGGCCAAATTCAAACCCTTTTGAATGTGCGGATAAGGCATTAGTTGGTATGAATTATTTATGGTGGTATGGTATTATTCAAGCAATACCCAAACAATGGAAGGTGAGTATTGTAAGTGAAAGTACGAGGAGAAGTGTCTGCCAAGTATTAGTCACATTCCCATTGGCTTGTATTATTAAAGGGGATTTTAAAACCTTAGAGAAGATTAAATCAAAACTTTTTATCTATATTTAAGTCGGATATAAATCAGAACCATCATGCCTTATAAACTCGTTAATACTATAGCCTAGGTATGGAGGACTTGATAATCTGTTCAGCTTACCTTGGAAACGGTGACTATGTACTCACACTTCGTTGGTGCATTTAAGGACTAAACCATTAATATAAAACAAATAAGTGCTTGAATAAGGTAGGTTCTAATTGAGGAACCATATTGTATCGAGGTGTGAACTTTGTACGGAAAACTATTGATCATGTTTTTATCGACTGCCCAGATGTTGATAAATTTTGGGGGGATTTTTTTTATTTTTTTTATTTTTTTTATTTTTGATAATATTTCAAAATACACAAAATTTTTGGAATTTAGATAATAGTACTGAAAACATTGGCAAGTTTTAAAAATCAACTGCTTATGATTGCGAGGAAGGAAATACATTTATTTGTGTTAAAAAGAATGGGGCGCCTTTCAATGCGGGTTGTTTGTTATTTTAGTTAAAGACACTATGAATCTTGAAAGAGTACTTGCTCAACAAAAAGGGAAGTTAGAAATGGCATCTTAACAATGGAGAAATGTTTATGAGTCATTCTCGCATATCACACTGTAAACTCGATTAGTGGACCGGGGAGGGGGGAATCGGCCTGCTTATGGTCTGCGTGTTCGGTGGGAAGTGGTCTTGGCTAGAGGTGGGGGAGCTCGCAGTGGGGGCTATGTGTCCGCTTGGGTTGAGGTAGTTGCGGCGCATGCGATGTTCTCCAGTTACTGGGGGACGAAAGCGATTGAAAGTCATTGCTTCAAGTACATTCGGGTGCTGTGACCTTCTGGTGTGTCTCTTATATAGGGCAGGAAAGATAATGAAATTTTTGGGTAACTAGAAATAATTGCTATCAAAGGTTTTTTCTCACAATGCATTTCTTTGAAGGATACACAATGAATTACTAAAAGTCCGAGAGCAATCCGGGTGCAGTAAAGATGTCTAATTTGCATGAAATCAAAATGGCACCATTTCAAGGACTTTGCCCATAACTCATTGATCCGGGTGTCGTAGAGATGTAATGTTGGTGTCTCTACCAATGTGGGGGTCTCCCTTTACGGACTCAGTAAGTAACAACCAATAACAATGTGAGATGAGTGGTTTAGGCCTTATTTGCCTAAATCCAATAGGCTTGCCATTTTTGACTTTCTTGAAATTAGTTATGGTGAATTTGTTATGGAGTCCATGCTTTATGTTATCACGAACATGGTATTAAGTTGCTATTTAAAGACACGGGACTCCAACTGATGAAACAATATCTATTTAAATATTGTGGATTAAAAAACTTCTTTATCAATTTTCAAAATTACAAAGAGAACATCTTAAGATGTGTTAACACATAAAAGACACATTCAGAAAGGAAAAAAAATCCCATTTATTCATTTGAAAATGTTTTTCTTGGTAGCTCAATGCTTCATTTGCCAAAAGTAAAGGAATTACTGAAAATCTGTTCTGAAACAGCTCGGAATATTAAAGTTTCTTTACTGTCTGTAAGATCCAGGCAAAGATTTTTCTTACTGTTAATAAGACAGTCCTTGTATGCAATGTAGTCCATACAAAGTTGTTCCGTTATCTGGTTTGAAAACTGATACCACCAAAATCTTTATTAGGTTGATTTTTTGGTGATATAACGGCCATTCCATCCATTCTATCTTCGGAGGGGTTGTCTCGACTGCTACTCTGGTCACGGTTTTTTTGGAAAGGTTGATGAAAGCATGAGGTAGGAGTGGTAGACCAGGAGAGGTATACTAAGATTGTATATGAGGTTAATGCACAATAGTATAAGTGTTTTTCAAGAGAGATTATTTTTTCACTTTGGTCAATATCAACTTAACTATACATGGCATAAGACTGTTCAGAAAAGACATTTTTGACGGAAAAGGGCAACTTCTATTTAGCCAAGAAAGCCACAATTAGTGAGTGAAACAATATTGCTACTTACAAACTTAAATTTGTCAAAATGAGACTGTCAATTTTCAAAAAATGATATAAAGTGAAAGTTTTTTGTCAATTGTTGAAACATTTCAAAAGTTTTTTCTTCCATTTGCTGTAGAGGAAAACATAGATTCGCCCAAAATAAATTAACCAACAAGATGTTTGATTTGTAAAGTGGATATATGTTTGAAGAGGATGCAAAATGGACTTTTCAATGCCCTGATTGTTAAACACCCTTTAACGATTGCTGCTGAGTTGACCTGTATCTCTTTACATGTTTTCCCTGTATGTGAGTATCCCAAACCATAACCCTCGCACCGTTATAGACACCCCAACGTTTGTTAAAAGTGTTTAAGACTCGGTAGGGGTGAAAAAATGGAACAGAGATAAGTACAAAGCTAAGAACCTTTAAAACGTTATGTTTTTGCTTAAATAGGCCACACTTAAGGAAACTCAACCAATCTGCCCTACAGTTGTAAGCATTTTATGTCGCAAACTATTTGTACTTTTAAATTGAAAATATAATAACATAGTTAAGATTTGATAGTTTAAAAAGACTAATGGATTGGAATTGGGGTTATGTTGCCACTCCCTCGAGCTTTTCTCCTGGTGCAAAAAAAGTGGTTGTTGTGATGTGCGCAAATGAATGTTAGGGATTTTTTATATCTTTGAGCACATTTTATTGAGAAAAAAAATCAGACCCACCACCTTACCCGGGGTAAGGATAAGCCAGCAAAAGTTGGACAGGGATCGGGAACGCCTCCTATACTTTAAATTGTAAAATTGGTACACCATATATTTGCTCCTTAAAACAAAAGGTTTCACGTTGAAATAAACTTCATTTTTATTGTAGTTATGTTACATTTAAGGGTTTTCGAATTCTTTTGAGCCCAAAAAATTCATATTTTCCTACACCTTGTACACAAAAACTGATTTCACCAAATTTGGCATGGGCGCTCTTAACATTAAACATCATAGAAGCAAGATGCTGGTGAATTTTGGTACATATTTTGGTATCACTGGATAGTACATTGGTGCACAAAACCAAGTTCAAAAGGATTGTTATGGGAACACTAATTATATGAAGTTACATCAAAACCCCCCCCTCCCCCACTGGTGTAATTAATGGGCCATGGTCCGATTGCTAAGAGCCTCGTCCCCAGAACCCCAGATTTTACCGGAAGTGGTTCAAAAGTTTGGTTATAATAGAAAGCTACTATGTTTCTCACTTGTGCTTGTGAAATTAGGGCTACAAGGATATTTGTTTGGATTTATGAGCGAATATTGATTTACACAGTACTCTATTGCGATTACAAAATCACATTTCAACCTCTCACACAAAATGGGTTGAAATATGAAGTTGAAACTGTACAGATGGGGTCTTGGGTGAAAAACCACCATTCTATCAAGATGAAAACTTAATACTTGAATAGGGTCATCACTTAAAATCATGGTATCCATGTGCCAATTCTTAATGGCTGGAAACTGATCCTGAAGCAGGAGATGATTCTCCATGGTTAAGACTGGTATATGAATGGGACAATAATATTGTTCAGTTGGTTGTTATCTT
Source organism: Ophioderma brevispina (assembly GCA_023653785.1). NCBI lineage: Eukaryota > Metazoa > Echinodermata > Ophiuroidea > Amphilepidida > Ophiodermatidae > Ophioderma > Ophioderma brevispina. Next base: position 84,953 of record JAMKCH010012379.1, on the reverse strand, counting down.
ACTATTATTGGTGCCATAATATTGGCAAGTTCAAAATTGCCACGACTCTTAGGACGTATCAATTATTGTCAGAATTATTACCTTTGGCTTTGATTGTCTGTTCAGTTTCCGGTAGTTTGAGGTGAACGGTAAGCATCACTGTGAAACTGAAGCGATCATGAAGAAGTGACACCATATGCATGGCGAGACTGCACCAACACGTATCCCGGACTTAGGACTCCCCCGCGTGCAAATTTTGTATTTTTAACACTTTTAATACCCTCAATTCCCGTACTATATATCCTCATATAGTTACCGATTGTTAAGGAAAACGGTCAAACTGAATATTAATCCCGTATAACTTTCGGTATATTTATTTTTTCTGTATTTTTTTGAAATAATAAAACTTTAATATTTATTCCCGTATAGGTTTCCGTGACTTTTTTTAAATCACAAGTAGGCCTACTCCCTAGGGGCATAGCTGTTAGTTTCCCGTTTTCCACATATTTTTTCTTCATAACTCCAATAAGTTCTCGCCATGTAGATTCCCCCCCCCCCCGTCACACATCCGCAATCGTATTTTTTATTCATCGTAGTTACAGAGATCCTGTTAGCTTAGCGCCTAGTTATAGTTCCTATTTTAGAAATAGTAACACTTCAATATTTCACCCCGTAAATTTTTCCAGTATATTTTTTTTCTTTCAAACCCCTGTGGGGTGGGGGTTTTTTAAATTTCATAAAAAAAAAAACGTCCAATTTAAAAAAAAAACATTTCTTTCTTTCATATAAGAGCCTGTAAGTATTTGCGCGTTCGTACCGCATATCGCGTCTTACGCGTAACGCCCGCTGGCGACGCGTAACTCACCAGTCGCCTAAAGCTCCACGCATACGCGATGCTTAGTAACGCGTACAACAAATGGTTGCCATCGCGTAAACATATCCGTCGCAACGCACCACGCATATCGCGCCACTTAGTAAACGCGTGCAAACAACTGGTAATTTATCAATAGCAACCGAGCACATTTCCGTTGATTTTTCAGCCATTTCTGAGAGGATTTCGTCAAATATAGGGGGTTTATTCATTTGTTTGCATTCCCTCTCTATCTGCTTTCCTCTATCACTTCTCGTTCCCCATTGTTGCTTGCCTTTTATCCATTTTTTCCCCTGTTATTTCCAGTCCGGTATCCTCACGCACCCTTCACGTGAATTTGGCGCAATATGAATCTTAAACTGACGGAGCATTTTGCGAATATACACACATACAACATAATACAACATTAGCGCCCAACTACGGGCTATTAAAGGAAGAAGGTGTGGTCTCATCCACACATATGCAATTCACATTGCAATAATTGATCTCAAAATTATGTGTGTCTATAGACACAATATAGACTTCCTTTTGCTGTGACTCAGATGGAGATGTGGACAAAAATCATCCAAAATGGCGGCCATTTGGGATTTATGCAAATTTATTAAACCTGTAACAAACATCCTATGCGATTAGTACTGTCAGTAATTGTGTTCCACAGAACTTGAAAACATGGGTATAGGTGCCGAAATTATTCTGATAAGAATAGAACTCGAATATCAACAAAAATCTATCAAAATTGGCGGCCATTTGAATTATTGCCTAAATTAGGAATATTTCTGCAACTCGGATTCCTCGGACTTTAGGATATTCATTTTAGGTACAGTAAGCAAATGCATTGTGGCAAAAAAACCTTTGGTAGCAATTTGTTCCAGGTCAAACATCTCAATTTTATTGGACTAATATGGAGAGCATCGCCATGTGCCGTGGTTGCCGTTCTGGGTGGGGGTTTTCCGGGGCCCCGGATGTGGTTGTTTTTTTATTGTTGGCCGGGACTGGTTTCTTCGTGAGCGTGCGGGACTGTGGAGTGTTGGATTGTCTCTTAGGTCGCTTTGGAGTTTGCAGGGCGTCGGTTGTTCGGGTGAGTGGGAATGGATATTTACATAATGTATGCAAGGAATCATATCCGTTTGAGTAGTTGAAAGGAACATGTAAAACAATCTATCTAGTTCTCAAATAATCTGCCTTCCTGTAGTGTTTTTTTTTTTTTTTTTTGGTCTTTAATGATGGTTATGCGGGGTGTTATGTGATTGTGTATTGTATGTATTGTCGTGTGATTGTGTTGTTGATTAATAAAAAGGTCAGCCGTTTTTATAAAACCAATGTTCTGAACAAAAGACAAAAAAAAAAATAACACCCAAGACAGTCATTCTTCGAATATGACTAAAGATGAACTAAAATCACTACTATTTGGTAATTAGGAACAATCCCTTTCGGGATTATTGCCTTTAAACAAACCCTTCCTATATAGGCGACAGTTTGACGAGCTTCCTTGCAGGATTACTGCAAAGGAAAGTATATGTCAGTGAGAAGATAATATATGTAATGGACAGCAAAATTGGCAGCCATTTGGTGGCCCATTTGGATTTTGATTAAGGAAAACATCAATGATGTAGATTTTTAACAAAACCTGAATTCTTTGAACTAAAACATATTCAAAACTATGAAGATATAGCTATTATGTAAAATGGCGGCCATTTTGGATTTTGGCTGTGAAGGGAAGTCATCGTGATTTAGATTTGTACCTGATTGGCATTCTTTGACCCCCAAAATATATTCAAAAACACTACAAATCATCAAAATCTAACTTCAAAAGCGAGTATGGCGGCCATTTGGATAAGTTTCCTCAAGGGGGATTTATGGGGATTTTGGATATGTTGTGTATGATTGCATTTTTTGCTTCATCTGGGGTAAGTAAAAATCAGCTCATAACAATTTTTTCCGGGCAAAAACCCCAGGGGACCACACTATACCCTTTCACCTTGCTGTAAAGGATAAAAACAATTCCTTTACAAAGATAAGGGCAAGCCGGGGGGGGGAAGCAAATTAGGAAAATTTCCAATAAATTTGGAATGATTGCTATGCCCGTTGGTGCGTCAACACCTCTGTACCTTATCTACAGTATAAGGACACGGAACTATGTATAAGCATACCCCACTGTCCCTGCTTTTTGGACCTAATATTACTGGGACAGTGGGTCGAATACCACTTTTTAAGGCAGACTCTGGCACAAAAAGTGATGTAGATACATACTAAAGAAATGTCTTATTATGAAAAATACCCCAGTTTATTGATAAATTTTGATTCCTGTAAAAATGCATACCATTTTATTTCACCGATGTGATGATACATAATTTTTGTTACTGGCATTGACGGCCCGGGGAATTCCACCACTAATGACATAGTGCGTAAAATCAGGGAATGAGTAATAAAGGTAAATTTGCACTCCTTGAATTTGATAAGTCTAATTTTGCCCAACTTGTATGAGCGAGTAGGGAGACGTGAAAATAAACCACCAGCCAGTTTGCGATCAATTGACAAAATACATCTGAAGTTGGCGGGGGCACAATACGAACTTTGCCAGGAGATGGCATGACGCTAGGAGGTCTCACCTATCTCAAAAAGGGTTTGGATTGAAAAAGAAAACCTGGCAAGTACAGACAAGGAAGTCTTGCTGTATCCCCTGCAACAGTGGGGTAGACGGGTGGGTCAGGGTCCGTACCCACCCCCCCCCCCCAATTAATTTGATTTGAGATGAGCCCCGTCAGTGCAGTCATGGCGCTTGTAGGTGAGGAGGGATTTGCCAGGCAAAAGTATACTTTTAAGTAAATTTACAAAAAGATTGTGCAACAATTAGCCAGAGGAAGAGATATAAAAGCTTAGAAAACACCACAATTTTCTGGGGGATTCCCACCAGCCCCCATCAGGGGCCATATGGAAGGCGCCCCTGGCCCCCACTTGTTTCTTCGCTTCAAGATTGTGAACTGGCCTCTCCAATATTAAAATCCTAGATACGCCACTGCCATGCAAGATCATAATCGATCATCGAAGGACAAATACGATGCACTTGTCTCAATGCAACACCAGTTTTTGCCAAAGGGAAGTCATGTCTGACCAACTTCTTAAAATCCTAGAAGATGTGTTTGTAAAATGTAAACAGAGAAGCTTGAAAGAGACAAACAGAGTAGACAATCTCCAAACCAAACTGGAACACACCATCATACGGACAGTCACGCTCTTGCAATATAACCCTACTGCTTTTCAAGCCAGGGGGAAAAAGAATTACTGTGTTCACGAACATGGTGTGTCTGGATCTGTCAGTTTGATGAATGAGGGCCAAGGTCACCAACATATGGGACACTACACCCAAGGACCATTGTATCCAGGTGTCATGAAAATTAATTCAAAATAATGTGGAACACCAAGCAAATTTGAGCATGTTGGGGCCATGACCTCGAGATAACTTTGACCCACTCTTGATGGGGCACAGTAAAAATGGTCTGCCTAATGAAACACTTTTTGTGCTCTTCTTGATCCAGCATATCTTTGCCAATGCTGGGGTGCTTACCTAGGAGCAATGAAATTTGCAGGGAGAGAAATCTCTAGGACAAATCTATCTTGCCACAAACTTTTCAAGATTATGCTCAAATCCTAGGTGGTATAGAATATAGCAGTTGTATGTCTTTGTGAACATCATAAACTCCTTAATAGTCCGGGCTAAAAATTAGCTAGGTATCACCTGCATGGAAAGTTTATCTCATGTGGTTGTTCTAGATCAGAAGGTTTATGAGGAATAAGAATGTTAGGTAAAAAGCCAGCTCCTGAACGCATCCCCCATATAGGGGGTTATTTCCGGGGGGTCACAAAATTAAGAAAATCATATAGTATCGGTACATATGAAGACAAATAAGATATCCTGAGAGTGTTATGACCTAAGGAATTAAGCTTATTCAGGTCTTTAAGTAATGTACTTGATGTAGTAATGAGACGAGGGTAAATAAGTTGTAGGGGGGTCACTAATATGACCCCCTTATAAAAAAAAATACAGTGAAAATTGTTACTAAATATACAAAAACTACAATTTAGGAAGTATGTAATTGTTCACCAGAACAGTAGGTTCAGGGATAGTAGAAGGTCTGGTGACCTGGTGGCCAAATGCAGTATTTTGGGGTTGGTGGCAAACCATGGGGGGGGGGGGGGGGGGGTGTGCCACGTCAATATGCGACTTATATGTGTTTATACCAGATGGTACGAAAATAGATGTCAGTGTGGAAGGAAAGTTTATCTCATGTGGTTTTCTAAATTCCCGGGGGGAAACTATATGGTACTACATATGAAGACAAATAAAATATACTCACCGCTAGTGACCAATAAGAGTTTAGCATATTCGGGTTTTAAGTATAATGTACATGATGCATACATCAAGGTTACATAGTAATACTATAGTAATTATACAAGGGAAGTAAGTTGTAGGGGTCACTTAACCCCCCCCAACATATTAAGAAATACTTCTGAAAATCCTGAATAATAAAAAAAAAAAAACTCTAACCCGTTAGGAAAGTTAAGCAATTGTTCAATCCTGAACAGTAGTTCAGATGATAGAATTTCATATGTGGAGGTCTAGTGAGGTGGCATGAGGGTAACAATACAGTATTTGTGGGGTGGCAACCCATGGGAGGGGGGCACTTGAATAAAAAATTGTCTTATACGGGCCTACAACGGTGCGGTACGGAAAATAAGGCTTTTCAGGGTGTGGGGAATTTTTTCGATAGATAAAAAACGGCGTTCATTGAAGTTTTTATGTTGATATGTGAGAGAAAATGGTGTCATGGTTGTAGGTTGAAGCGATTGGGGGGGGTAATTGGGTGTCAGTTTGATGTCAAAATGGGGTTCAAGATGAGACATTCGATTTTTATACGTTAAAATTGTCATTTTTATATGTAAAAAGCACTTTGACCTTAATTTGATAAAGCCGCTTGTATCAATGTTGTATTGTAAAAAGGGGACACTTAAAACCCCTTTTACTTCCTGAAACCAGACCCTATATATCCGTGCCTAATGTAAATTAATTATTTTGATTATCCCTAATGTGTAATAAATACTTTTTTCCATGATTTAAAAATACATAAACAAGGCGGTTTTTCTCGACGCAATGTCGCCTTGTTGCTCTATCACTTTTTTAGGATAAAGTTTGTGAATTTGAGAAAGAAACAAAGGCGCTGAGAGAATCGTGTTATAACACTTATTTTGAGTTTGAATTAAATCGGGTGCATAAGTTTTGCCCAGGCAGAGCATTTTAAAAAGTGACCGAAATGTATGAAAATACATCGCGGCCGTTTAGACCGCTAGTGTCCGTCTGCCATTGCGGTTTGTAAAAGGGGTCAAAGGTGACATGAAGGTCACCAAGGTAATAGGAGGTCACCAAGGGTCACCTGGGTTCACAAGGTCACATGGATCACCAAAGGTCACATGGGTCACTGAGGACACATGGGGTCACAAAGCTTGCATAGGGTCACAAGGTCACATGGGGTGACAATGATCGCATGGGGTCCTGAGGTCAATGGGGTCACCAATGTCCACATGGGATCACACTGAGGTCACATGGGTCACAGGTGCATAGGTCACACGGGCCAACAAAGGTCACATGGGGTCAGCACGGTCAATGAGTTACAAAGTGTCACCCCACCCCGCCCCACCCCAGCCTGCCCCCTCCCTGACACCCCGCCCCACCCCTGACACCCCACCAGTCCCCCCCACCCCCTCCCCAGTCGCATCCCCCCGCCGACCTCTCCCCTTCACAGCCGATTTGTTAATGGCCAAAGTTGATGCGAGTCAGCAAGTCACATGAAAGTCACCAGGTCACACAAGTCACCTGAGGTCACTCCGCCCCTCGCTGCTTGAGCGGTGGGGGCCCCCACCCTTCCCCGACTCACCCTACCACAATGCCACCACCCCCGACCCCACCCGATGCACACCACCCCCCCCGACCCCTCCAGACGCACCCTCCCCGACGCACCCCCACCCCCTCCCCCGCACCCCACCTTGCCACTTACACCCCACCCTGCCCCCACAACATCCCACCCTGCCCCCTCCCCAACATCACACCCTTCCCCCTCTATGATTCACACACACAAGATGTATGGTATAGTTTTTCATGTAGCAAAAGGATTTTTGTATTCCAATGTAAACCATTTTAGCGATACGCAATTATGCATATTTAATTAGCTCATTTGCAACATAAGCCGCATGGTATCAGGAACTTTTCACAATGGCAAAGAATATGCGGCACCATAATTTTTTCGTGCATGAAGGAATTATTTGCATATCCGATGTACCGTTCAAAAAGATAGCTATTTACGCTGATTTTTGCATATCCATTAGCTCATTTGCATATGTAATTCCCCGAAATATGCCCAACATCTAATCAGGTCGAGAAACTCTTTAACCCACTCCTTCACCAAGGTACATCATTAGACGCCTTACGGAACTCCAGATCCTTGCCCAGCCTTGTGGGAGAAGGATGGGTCCACTTTGACGGGCCAAATAAGCTAATTAATATTCATGAATATGCAAATAGGTGCAGCCAAAGCTACACATAATACTTTTGGCACCTCACTTTTATCACCCTCACCAATGTGAAGTACATCGGAATTAGCGTTTTACCAGCAGCTAGCTTTTCCACAAAAAAAAGGTTACCCGAAATGTCTGAAAAATAGCAAATAAGCTATTAAAATTCATGCATATGCAATAATGCAGCCAAAAGCACACATATATTGCGGCACCTCATTCATCATCCTATCAAGTTTGAAGTAAATCGGGGATACAGCGTTTGGCCTGCAGAGCATTTTAAAAAAGGTTAACCGAGTCATACGGAGAACAGGACAAATAAGGACAGACACACAGAATTGGGCCTAGTATGTGCTCCATGAACATTCGTTCAGGCGACACAAAAAACCACTTTAGTTAGTTGTGTTTTAAGTAATTTTCCGATGTATTTTTCACCAGGGTGGGCAATTTACTATCTCCCCATCAGCTCCCCACAATATCATTATCCTTACTACATCAGCATTTAAACTAAGGGACATAATGGCAGAAAAAATTGACCTAATGACAAGGACCCTTACTGAAAATCACTTCCATGGTTGTGTTAGAATAAATATGTTATTATTTAGAAATTACACAGTTGGTGTTTTAGATATTTGGCATGTTTAGAGATTAAACCTTTAGAAGCGTTTAATCTCTAAACATCCAAATATCTAAACACCAACTGTTTAATTCTAAACACCAGGGCCGTATTCCAGAACGTGTTTAGCTAAACCGATTTTAGGCTTAAAATCGCCGTCTTTAAAATTGCGTTTCAGCAAAACGCGTTTAAATGTTTTAACCATTTGCTTACATTCAACAGAAGCTTTAAACAGAGTAACATCGTCGTTATTTAAAGACGCTTAACTTGAGTGTATAAAAGGCCGTATTGTGTTTTAATGGTTGCGCGCCCAAAGTGTATCACCGCTTTCCGTAGCGTTTAAAGTGTTACAAACCCACCTGGGTAGAATGATATGAACCATTGCTGTTGTCAATTGGAGTGTGCAATGACCGTGCACTTGACGAAACACCTAACACAACACTTCTTAAACTAGCCCCGTACCTAGTTTATATTTCGATGCATTTTGGCGAATTTAACTTGCGTTAACTGTACACTCCTTTCTGGAATTCTGTTTACTTAAGGCCATAGTTTATCTCACATTTAAAAAACGTTCGTTAGCTTAAATTGCGCTAAAACCTTTTTGGAATACGGGACCCAACATGTTTTAATTTCTAAACACCAAATGTTTTGAATTTCTAAACACCATGTGTTTAATTTCTTAAAGCAAAGTGTTTAATTGCTACATTAACCCTCTAAACACCCCCTTGCCTTCACTTTCTAAAAACCTGTTTTTAGAGTGGTTGCCGTCATATCTTACTACAAGCCTAAAACAATGCCTTAATCCCGTGTAAGAAGTACCATTGTCCTGCGCTCTAGTCCGGGCACAATGGTGACACTAGGGCAATCGATTCAGTTGACTCTTTACGCAACATTAGTTTCACCTTTATTCCGTTAGCGTCTATGGAGCCCCGGACTATGGCTCCTACCAAAAACCGGACTATATCTGTTTCACACCGTCCGAATGGCCTTTTGAATTTGTGGTCACATAAACATGCCTAGACACATGTATATTCCTGTCAGGGATGTCAAACACCTTGCTTTCTGTGCCAGAATTGCCACACACGTGACATCTCCCTCCGGCCACCTCCCCCCGACCTCTTCCTGTTTTACTGTTTTTACAGAATGTAACATCCAAATTGGTTTTCAAACTCGTGGAAGTGATTTCAGTAAGGGTTCTTTCATTATGTCAATTTTTTTTCCATGCCATTTTAATAATACAACATACCTAGGTTACTACAAGTTTGGTTTATCTTATTTGTCATATGTATTATATAAGTATTAATTTCTTAACTCCCCCCCCCCTCCCCTCCCCCCATGAACAGTTTTTTTGTTATCACATGAAGCAGTGTGGTATGCAAAAACCAACAAATAACTAGTCAATTTTCACTTGTTTATTAGTTAATAATAATGATTTTTACTTTTTTTATTTTTATTATATTTTCATATGCATGCAGTAAATGCTATCCTGGTGGTGGTGGTGGTAAGGTGGTGGTGGTGGTGGGGGGGGGGTCTCCCATATCTTTGTTGTGCATATCAAACTGCATGTCCTTGAACCCTATTTTGACATCAACCTAACACCCAATGACCCCCTTCACTTCATCTCAACCAATGATGCCCCTTTTTTCATAATAGCAACATAAGCTTCAAATGACCCCTTTCGTACCATCTGGTTAGGCACATATAAGTCGCCTATTGACGTCCCCCCCCATGGGTTGCAACCCAAAATACTGCATTTTACCATCTCACCAGACCACCACATATGAACTATAACTATCTCTCCAAACTAAAGTTTAGAATTGATACAAATTCACTTCCTAATTGTGGTATTTTGGTCTATTTTAAACAGCAATTTTCAGTGTATTTCTTAATAAGGGGGTCATTTGTGACCCCCTACAACTTATTGACCGTAGAATATCATACTACTACATCAAGTACGTTGTACTTAAATACCTGAATAATCTTAATTCTTAGCTCACTACACGGTCAGTATATCTTAATTTGTCCTCATATGTACCATAATTTTTTCTTCTTATTTTTAACGCCCCCAGAAATAACCCCCACCTATATAGGGATGCGTTCAGGATTCGGTATTTTTTACCTAACTATTCTTATTCTTATTTCCTCATCAAATTCTGATCTAGAAACACCACATAAGATAAACTTTCCTTTCCACAATGAAAGCGATTTTCGTACCATTCTGGTAAATAACGCACATATAGTGCATTCATACCGCATATTGAAGTGCACCCCCCATGTTTGGCCACCCCCAAAATACGTCATTGTGCCACCTCACCAAGACCTCCAACAACCTCTTCTACTATCCTCTGAAACTCTCTTCTGGATTGAACAAATTACATATTCCCTAATTGTTTTTTTTTGTATATGTTAAAAAAGGGGGCAATTTTCCCACTGTATTTCTTAATAAGGGGGTCATTTGTGACCCCCCTACAACTTATTTACCATCGTATCATTACTACATCACGTTCATTCAACTTAATACCTTAATTCACACTCAGGATATCTTATTTGTCTTCATATGTACATAATATATATTTTCTTAATTTCTTGACCCCCCTTAAATAAACCCCCTATATTCTGAGGATGCGTTCAGGATTCGGGGGCTTTTTTACCCTAACATATTCTATTCCTCTAAATTTCGATCTGAAAAACCACATGAGATTAACTTTCCTTCCGTTTACTATCCTCTTTTTTACCCGACTATTCACAAGCTCTCATGTGAGGTCCGGGCTACATCACTGGACTGCTACATAATGTTCCTATTTATTACATCTACGTTCATCTTTTCCGATCTCAACATTAAAAGTTCCTCAAATAAAAAATTGGCCCGTTGATCGTTCATTCTCATGTATGCACCTAAACTCTGGAACTTATTCCAAAGGAACTTGCTAATATCAATGAGACGTCCTCTTTTGTTCAAAAAGTATCTTAAGACTCACTTATTCGTTTAATATTATGTGTTCTCGTTAATTGTATGTTCATTCGTTGCTTTGTATTGTAAGTGCTTTGTAACCCTGAGAAAAGGCGCTATATCAACTGCCGTTATTTATGCCTGTTTAATTCTATTCTTGTGCACAAGTGATCTGAATTTTATATAAGGTAACAACACTGATTTAATATAATAATCAGATTGGTTCAAAATTTGTATGATGTCCAAACATTACCGTTCAACACAAGTAATTACATTCAATGATTTACAGTCTACTAATGTCCAGAGTTAAAAGCATGGCAGTTCAATGATGATATGTCATCAGTGACTCAAATGACACGCAAATGCAAAAATATAAAATCCACGGGAAATAAAATCCATGGGAATCTTCTAGGTCCTGAAGAGCTTCTGCCCAACAGTTCAAGATGACAGGGTTGTTCATAGTTGACAAGTCATAGCCCCGGCCGGAAACGACTCCCGATGGAGTGTCCAGTTTGAGTAACCTCGAACTAGTTTTTCCTAGACGACACTAAGTGGGATGGGGCCCCCATACACTCCCAACACAGTGTTTTTAGAAAGTGGTGGAAATTAGTGCTTAAAGACACTATCAAGTGATTTATCCCACAGGAGTCAAAATACTTGAAATTTGCAGGAAGAGCTTAAAAGTGAAGTAGAAGTCCTGTAGAATTCCCATTAGTTTTACCTTTTTCCAACGAAGAATTGACAGTGAAGAAAACGGCCGTGTTCAAAGATACGAATCGCCATTCAATTACGTGTTGTAGTAAGTGTCAATTCGGACACTATGACTAAAGTTCCGATTTTGTCCTTATTGGGTTTGCTTCTTGTTCCAAATCAATTTGCAGGTATGTTTGGGATACCTATACTTGTTACAGACTAGCAAAAATCTGATTTTTGACGATTTTCTGATTTATCAAATCACTGAATATGCCTACGTATAACACATGTCAATCTCTAACACTCGGCGTCAAATGTCGAAACACCTAAGTCAAATGCCTAAACTGTTTTAAATATAAGGTGTTTTATATATTAAATGGGGGTATTTCAAATGTTAAGAACATGGTTGGCAAAATACAAAATAGGGTGTTTACAAAAGTGCTTAATTTCTAATCACTGTTTTTTGCAGTGGTAAGCGGACACCGGACACCTTCCGGTGGGTGTTTGATCGTTCCCCAGGATCCGCACCCCAGGGGGAGGGGGGAGGCGGAATCCTGGCTATGGTCCGATGCCTCAATATATACTAATATCTCGAAGCCCTCACTCCTCTTAGTGCATTTGTCTCTGAGGATCGAGGGCCTTCGGCCCTTGCGAAACAGTGCTGTAAGACATAATGTAGTAGAATATTTCAAGTCTTTAACCTTGACATGCTCCTTAAAGTTTGAGCATTTTCCTATTTGATGGTTTTAACCTCACGTGGATTATAATTTACAATTTATCACATTTACAAATTTAATCAATTCATATTTAATACATATTCAGATGCAATACTCTCTATCTAAACTGAAACACAAAACAAACTTATAGTTTCTTTTTGTGTTCAGTAGAATAGCACTGAGGTGAAATACCAATTTTTTCTCTTTTCATAATAAACAAAGTACTTTTCCTGTGATAAATCTTCTCAAGTAAAATGGAGTAAAAATAAAGTAATATTTTTAATCACAAAATGAACTAATAACATGGTGTTGCCCTTTCCACTGCGAAAGGATTTTGTCCGTGCTTCATTGAGTTGGGGGAACTTTGGGGTTCTACAACATGGCGTAAATTCTTTTTCACATGGGGAGGGATGGGGTTGATGAAGAATTTATGAATGAAACAGGGTTTTCTGAAAAGATCCATTTCTAAGCACATGTGCACATGAAAGCGCGCTAAAACTTTTTGCCAGTTAGAAGCTAAAATCATTAAATGTAAGTGTACTTGAACAAAATGTGCGCAAAGCGTGCTAAAATTTACCCTTTAAACTACTATGGTAAAAATTAGGTTATTTTGGGTCAAAACACATGACCCGTCCGGGCACAACATGGGGGGGGGGGATGATTGTATTGACCATCTCCCTCATCAAATATTGGGGGTAATCCCCCATCCCCCTGGATTTACGCCTATGCCTCCCAAAGCCCATTCACAAGTGTAAGGAAAATGTGTGATTCGGAAACAGGTGAGCAATTATATTTAGGGTTAACATTTTTACCACATGACCATTACCATTTACCTCCCACCACTACAAGAGATACACAACATACACACTACCAAGCAATCTCTATGTGCCCTCTGCAATGACTTTAGGTACCTTAAATTACATTTTCATGATGAATAGATGACCGGTGGTAATATTGTGTCCACTACACTCACCAAGTTTCATGAAAATCAGTCACTGCAATTCTGTCAAAGAAGTGAAAGTTTACCTTTTGGTTCACAAACCTCCCTTCGGACGTATGACAACATATCTAAGTGATCCGGCCAGCTATAGTCTTTTGGCCCCAAAAAATTCACACATTCCATCATTTATTGGTTTCTCAGTGCCTGTTGTGCACATTTGAAAATAAATTCTTTAGCCCACTATACTTTGTCTTGAAATACGATGCCGCGTATACCCATTGCCGCCTTTCAGTTTTGGTATACAATTGTGTTTGTCCTACGCGCGCCCTCTGAAAGTCAGTACATGTATACGCCTGCCCAACTACTACTTGTACTTGGCGAGATGGACAGAGTATAGGTCCTACATGTACAAGGTTTTCAAATCAATGTTTCACTTTTAATACATAAGCAATCCTCTCATTTTCAACACATTCTCACATTTTATTATTTTGCAGAAATCTGATCAGGTAAATTCATTGCAAACACATTACAATCGTAATTGATGAAATCCCCCCAACTATAATCGGTAAGAAAACTTTACCATTTTACTTCATATTTTCACGTACTTACACTTTATAAAAGAAATCAATATACAGGCAAAATCTATTGTAACAAATATAACATAACATTTTATAAACACTCCTAAATAAGAAGCTTATTTATACTTGATTTCTGGGTATGTCAAAAAATGATACAATCAAAGTGGCTGATACAATATGTTCCAAATTACTGCTCTAATTATTATGCAAGACGGGTATCTACTTAAAAAAGAAGCTTTCATCTGACTTTTGGCCAAGACTTCCCCACGTGTACCCCCTTCGAAGTTATACATGTAACAAATTTGTTTTAATTTTGGCCTTAGGGTAAGTGTTAGGCCATAAATAAAAAAAATTTGTTTCCGGCAGAATTTTATAGGGGTACATATGGAGCTCTAACTATTGTACTTGACACTACATTAAGGGACATACAGTATATCAATATGCATAGTCTTAACATCAATTTCTTTATTAAAACACTGTATTACTCTAAAACCAGTGGAAAAATTAGGACTTCCCTAAATGGTGTGGAAGTTGGGAAAATGGTAAGCATAAAGCATGTGTTGGCCTTTTCCAGGTTGATTCCCTGCACTCCCTAGGCCCAGAGGGTGTTATGAATCTAACAATGCATTGCGATGTGCCTATACTGTACTCTGCGAAACACATAATTTTTACACATGTCAGTACTTGGGAATAAAAAGTGTTCGAAAAGTTTAAGAACCACAAGACATTTAATGATTATGCAAAATATTCCCCAGGTACTAGCACCTTGTGGAATAAAGTGAGTGTAAAAGTCAGGTTTGAATGTGTTAATAGGATTTTGTGGGATCACATGACCTTATTGAAGTGAAATTTCCCAAAATCGGTATAATGTGGGATGGACTCAATACCCCTCTGCCCTAGGCTTTATGGAAGGCACCAACTGGAACTGAAAATATGCCTCATATATAGTTAATGAATTACTTAGAATAGCTTTGCTCAGGTCATGATCAATACATGGGTGTCGCATGCACTGCGTGTGACCACTGTATATGACCATCATATGCAGTGCATGAGATTGTCAAAGCCATGGTAAGGTCATGATCAAAGTATGGGTGTCACATGCACTACAAATGATCATGACCTGACCATGGCTTTGCAATGCCTATTGCTAAGGATTCAATATTCCCCACATGGAAAGTTTATACTCAATTCAATACTTTGTCTCATCTCAAGTTGTGAGTGACGTTATCTGCCGCCATTTTATAATTTAAACTTGCTTGAAGGACATTGGGTAATTGAATTCTTTTGTGGTTTTAGAAAGTGCTATTTAAGAGTGCACTTTGTGTACAAAAATCCACCATAAAGGTCAACTGGTTTTGAAACATGATGACGCCACTGTGAACTTGAGATGAGACACAGTATAGTTGTGCCTCCAGTAGTGGCGCCACGGGGGCATGGGGGGCTTCTCCCCCCCCCCCCCCATTTTTTTTTTCTTTCCCCTAGTTTGCCCCCCCCCCCCCAATGAGCGATTTTTTTTTTTTTTTTTTTTTTTTGGCACCGCCACTGTGTGCCTCCCATAGTGGGTGTATGGAATCATCTGGAATAGGCAATTGCTGACAACTTTCAACAGTGGCATGACACTTACCAATACCCCTAAAACCCAAATTCAGTAAGCTACATTATGTTAGGTTGGACTACAGACCTACTATTAGAATCAAAAACCATACACAAACTACTACATTAAAAGCCATTTTGGTTGCAACCTATTTTTGGCATACTCCCTAACATTGCACTTCTGTTTTAATAATCGGTGCAAACCCCAGTGATTCACTGAAATTTGGATCACCAGTTAACTATAATAAAAATATGGCGTTCCCCGGAACATGTGTCATCTGCCGTTTGCGAATTGAGTCAAAGGACACAAGGGTTCATTTAGAGATCAATCTGTGTACACCACAAATTAGTCTTGCTGACCGAGTATGAAGTTTATTCGCTAACACGTACAAGAGCACAAGTCCAGTGTTAACATTTTCACCACACAGACTCGACACACACACACAGACTCGACACACATACAGACTCGACACACACAACACACATACTACTCTGCGCCAATCCGCAAGCAGATGGCACAAAATGCCTGTTTCATTGAATTAAATCAAAATTTTGATACCTTTGATACAATCATTTCAACAAGTAGTTACTTTCTCCCATTGTTCAATATAACTTATTCCACAGGGAGTTTTCCATAACCTGACCCATCTGACACACTTTTCTGACACACTTATGAATTCGGAAACCTTAACGGAATAAACTGTGCTTTATTCCGTGAAGGGTTTCCGAATTCATAAGTGTGTCAGAAAAAGTGTCAGATGGGTCAGGTTATGGAAACTCCCTATTCCACATGCAGTGCAAACTTTAGCAGATATAACGGGAGGTAATTGACAAGCCACAGTCATGGCCTTCTATATTCAAATGCATAGAGAGAGAAACATAACTTCAGATAATTTAACAGATTTAGGTGCAAATCTGTTGGTGAATTACCTGACCAACCAGCTATGACCTGGATTTAAAAATATTTTCAATACATTATGCTAAACATTTACAGTTAAGTTAAATGAAACAAAATTGACAAAGACACTAAAATTGACAAACACCAAGGATATGTATGTGGGCCTTAAACAATGCCCAACATCACCCATCAATCGATCAAAGGCAAGATGCCCATCATGTTTGTCATAGGTCAAAACCCAAGTTGTGGAATTTGTTTATCTAATAAAATATTTAAATACTTTTTCCCCAACTATCCTCCTGAAAGCATAAGAACAAACCAGAGATTAAAACTGCGTCCAGTCTGGGGCTCACACCTGAGGAATAACCGGGATACCTACAATACAAAAGTGTCCCTTAAAGGGATTAGTAGCGATTTGCTAATCCGAAACATCGAAAAAATCATCAAAATTCATATTTTTGTTAGTGGTATGGATATGCAAACATAACCTGCAAGTGGTTGGCTTGAAATCCGTGTATTAAAGGCAAGGCAATACTTTTTATCCGATTCTGTAATTTCTATACGTGCGTATCAAAATTCAGACTTGAGATCAAAAAAGCCTTTCCTGGTGAATATCACAGATTTTCAGCGTGATACTGTGCACCATGATCAATACAGTTTTGACCTCAAATACAAACATTGTTGATCTTTGTTCATTCTGTACTGGTGTAAACCACAATCAGCTGTTTAGTGCAGATTTTGAGACGCTGTCGCTGTACGTCTATTTGCGGGAGATGGTATGGAAAATTTCGTCAAATACTTCATTTTTTTCACTATTTGGTGGTTTGTTTCTACATTACAGCAGTTATATGGAATTGTGCATACTTATCCCTGATTTATAAATTAAAAGCATGCATTTCCACATTTTTTTCGATTCTCTCGCATTATCGCTGCTAATCCCTTTAACCAACAGTAATCACTACCATGGATTTGTTAGGATATAAGTACAATAATTACGTTTTCCCTTTTGGTTTTAATAATGTGTTAAAGGCGGACTCAGAGATTTCCCTAGGATGGCACCCCCAATTTTCTAACAAGTCATGTTTTTTGCATGTTCATAATGCTTGTCCACATAGTAAGCACTGTGTGAAATAGCCGAGCTCAAATCTACGTCCTTCATTAAGAAAATCATAACCTTGTAATAACGGATCCGGAATTTTGTTATACACGGTATCCTATGATACTGTTATATTACACGTAAATGTTTACTACATGAAAACAAAAATAATCTGTTTCACCTCAAATTTTGGAATTGAGCCTTTTAGTTGACTATCTTTAGCTCCAGTTGACCATTTTTTTAATTAATACACACAAAAAATATATTTTGAAATCTCTGAGTCAGCTTTTTAAGTTAATGTCATGATCACCATGTGCATATAAAAATGTGAAGTTTTAATTGCAGTTAACAATATATGGCATAACTAAATTTGTGTCTGTGGTTTACACTCTGTTCACTTTTAACGCTTCCCCGGACATTGAGCTACTTCTAGCCCAGATTCGCTTCAGCGGTTCCATTGTTTTAGGCCAGTCAACTTGAACCATTACTCAAAACTAGCGAGACATAGCAATTCTGACTGCAGACTTCCCTAGATTTTCTAGCCAGAGTGTCTTGCCTCGAGAACGTTTATCAATGAAACTGCAACCCGATATCGGCTCATGTGCCCACACGTTTGCCGACAGGAGTCAGTAATTGCCAATCTTTATCCCTAAAGTCCCTGGTGTGTGAGGCCCATGAATGTGCCTAGCACGGGTCCAGGGAAAGGGTTAATTTGGTGATGACGTCACTGGGTTTTACGCTGCCCAAACTTGGATGTATGCATCCTATCCTCAGAATCGCTGCAAGATATGCAAGTAAATGTAACAATCTAAACACTAATGCAGAGATGCTTTATCACCTCACTGCAAAACTCAAGGTGAAACAAAGCATATAGACAGTCTGGCAACAAAAATGAAGGATAAATTATGGTCCTACTAACTCAATCACAAGTGGCAAACACACCATCCTACGAATGAACATGTACGCCCATTCATGGAGAGAACAAATTTACTATTACACCAACATCAGGCCACTCTTCAATAATCATGTATATACTGTTAGTTAGCTAGCAGAGAAGTGGCATCTTTTTTTGTGGTGATCGCCTCACAAAAGATCACAAGCAATTGTCTTGTTAACATGGGGTTTTTTCCCAATTACAAAATGGCAAAAGAATTTCAAATTCGGTACATCTTCAATAGCCTGTATCAAAACAACTTATTGCTGCCTGAAGGATTATGTATTTGGGTCATTATTCACTAAATTTTACGTCAATTCATAACCTCAAAATAATCCCAAGTTCGGCGCAATTTCACTAAAATCGTTTACGTTCTGTATTCTTTGTAATTAATAGGATTTAATACAGTGACACTTGTAACGTTACGACGATATTCGTAACTTACCACGGGTCACTTGAGATACCTTGAATTATAAATTTTAGTGAAAGAGACACCAGCTCATCAATTTGTACAGGACTCATATTTACATATTGAAGCATTACCTTATGTTCTGGTTTACAAAGACAAACACCTTTTTTGCATGCTATAGCATATTATTATGCCCCATGACTATTCATAAAAATATCATGCTATTTCATTTGCTGATTCTGATTAACAGTGCTATTTCCCTAGGGAATAGTATACAAATATTGACTGTATGAGGGGCACAGTTCAAATTAGAGGCCCAAGGTATGTCAAAAACCAGTACTATGCCCGAAAGCACAGCTAGACATAGTCTGGTTTTGACATCACCGAGGGCCGATAATTTTAACTGTGCCCGAATATTAAGCCGAATCCAATATTTGTTATCTCCAAATATATAGATTCCTTCTCATCTGATTGGTAAAAGATTTCCCGAACTGACACGGGCTAAAGCTATTTAACGCGGCTATTACAACGCTTATCATCCAATGGGACAACGCAAACACAGGCGACCTATGAACACGGTGTTGAGACTGTTCTATTATTTCCCGGGCACAGTCGATTGCCATTCCCCCGGGCCGCGGCCGGGCACCGTTAAATCATGACGTCCATTTTTTGATAGAAAAAAAAAGGGGGGGCCCAGATATTTTAATGCTCTGCTTTTAACCAATCAGATGAGAGGAAACTACATATAGGTATATAATCCAACTGTTGCCTAACAACCTTGTCCCCAAAGTCACAGTGAGGTGTAATAAACAATACTACATGGTTTATACGGGAAAAGGGCACACTATTTCCCCCCTTCCAATAACCCAGTACCTCATGAATGTGAGTCCTTTTCCCTCTTACCATGTAGTATTTGTATATTAATTGCTCAGGACCTTTTCACAAAGTTCATCCACTGGTGTCACACTCTGATAGAAATAATTGCACAGAATTATAGGCAGGAATAGGAATCCTGTGAAGGACCTGCTGTGCATGGATGTCTCCCAATACCTGGCTGAACCAATCTTTCCACTAGCAAGTTCAGTCAGTTCTATTGATGCAGGTCGTCATGACCAACAGCGTCACTACCTCCGACCAAAATTTGTTATTGATGGTGTTGCGAGTAACAGTGTAACTGGGATCTTACTGTGCCATTAGGGACCAGCTAGGAAGGATAACCAATTACTTTAATCTTTCTTTTGACGGATAGCACCTTCAATACTAACCAATGAGTTCTCCAGCTCTGCAAATATAATGTTCTGAATATCATGTTTGAGAAAAAATGGTCATTAATAACAATACCGTGTAGAAAGAATAGCAAATTTTCAGTTTTTCATTACCCACAGACCGTTGTCAAGGGGCTAATTTTAGAGGCATTATTGCATACAACAGCAGCTTCGGAAACTCTTCCCATCATCAACAGCAGCATCGAAACAGGGAGCTGCCAACCCGTGGACCTCCATAAGGAAATATATGCAAAATAAAATACCTTCCCCTGTGGCTAAATGCATCGAGCGCGAAAAATTTTAATGCATATTCGCGTACAATGTCCTTATTCAAAGCCACTACAACAGTTTTATAAGCCTTAGCAAGTTGACTGCTGCTTCAAAGAATCTATGAAAACAAAAATATCCAATGAAAGATATTGAATATCAACCACATTAGCAAATTACTGTGCATGATCCACAATTTATGGGATTGCCCCCTTTGTAATGTTCAGTCTTTAGTCATATTTTTTACACTGATTACCCCCATTCGTAATGAAAATGCAATGCAAAACTGATGCATTATGGAAAGCTCCTAGCTGCGGGCCCCTGCTGTTATTGCATACCATGCTACAAGACCTTTGTGCACAATTAAATTGATTGTGCACGACAAACTTTTATATACCGGGCCACTCAAAACATATTTATAAAGGACTAGGTTTGCCGCCGTGGCCACCGCTACTCTACCGTGAACTGCGGGCGAGGGGGGGCAGGGAAGGGGGGGCGACGCCGGGGGGGGACTGATGCGTGGTGGGGGGGGGTGGGGGGGGGGTGGGGGGGGGGAGGCCATACTGCGGGGGGGGGCTGACTCGCATTGGAAAGTCAAAAATCTTACGCATGAAAGTGCAGAGCGCACAAGGCAAGCACCATGGCACTACACCACTAGCCGCAAAATGGGGTCCAGGGTTCTGTCTTTGGGCCTTATGGGGCCAGGAGCATGTCTTAGTGTGCCTGAAGGGGTCAGGCGAGCTAGGGAAGGGGCAAATATGAACACCAAATTAAATTTCTTTTGACTTTAGAAATATTTTTTCTTTAAACTTATTAGTAAAGAGTGTTGTTAAAATCTTGGAAATCTTACTAAATAAGATGAAATCTTAATAGTTGGCAGGTATGTAATCCATGGCGATACACGCGCCAAAGATTCCCTCAAACCCAACCAAAACTGAGGCATGACGTGCTAACTGACGACGTTACACCCTGCCAAATGCATGTCGTGTTATCTATTCAAACAATTACTGCACTGGTCGTGCTGTACAATCGGGGGAAACACGGAAAGAGCAAGGCGCTTGTGACAAAGATCTTGATAGCCTATGTGTGGTGAATGAAAAAATATGGAGATCGGAACTCGCAAAAAGGTTAAGGAACGATGTCTTGGAGGGGAAATGTTTTTTGAAGAGGGTGGTTTTGCCTTGTGCATGATGAGCACCATCAAGAGCACTAAAGATGTACCAAAACTAAACCACTGACATTTTTGCTTATATATGGAATGGGATCTATTGCAACACAATTGTACTACGTGTCTCCGGAATTATTATGAGAAAAATGAGAATGAAATGTAATTTGAGAAACTTTTGCCAGGGCCAAGTTTCGGTGCTTGGATAGTGCGATACATGTGACCCAACAAGGTTAAGTATATTGAAGCAGGGCATGCGATATGATGTAATGTGTTGTAAGAAGTTCATTGTGTGTGGTTCAGGAGTGGGGTCGAAGGTTTACAGCAAACACTTATGTGTAAAACGGAGATTTCACAAAGGGGTTTATGCATTGTTAGTGACACAGGATTTCGTACAGAAACCCTAATAAGTTACAGAGTTAGTAACTTCTTGCTGAGTACGTAATATGATACAATGGAAAAAACTAAGACCACCACTAGGTGCAACTATTCTACCTGTAATAGGACCAAAACACTATGTAGGCAATGTGCCCAGTATTCTATGTTCAAGCAGAATATAATTAGTTTCACACCTGAGCTAGAATTATGGCACAAGTCTGTGAATCTCAATATGCTGGCTTTGTCAATGGGCAAGGTATTTCTATAGAGTGTATATTGGAGATGTTGTCCATAGTACAATGGCTCATCAACAGAGGACCCTAGGAGGGTCGATGTGGAGGGTCAATTAAGCATTCGGTATTTATTCTAGTGGTTATTTGGTTTGGTCTCCAAGAGTACTATTATATTGATAACATCTCAATGTGGTGCATTCATCATATTGTGATCAAGGAAGGAGTCGTTGATTCTTGTCAGGAGAAAGGCATGAAACATCCTAATTTGCTCTATAGAACATACGGTGGTCAAAACGTTTGACACTGCAGGTAGGGAATCAACCAAGTAGTCTAAGAAGAAACAAGATGTATTGGCCTTTTGAATTCCAACATTCCTGTGAATGATTTTGCCCACAAAAGCATGTGAAAATTTCTACGGTTGTGCAATTAATATCCATATGCTGCTATAATCCACTTCTAATTTTTAATCTGCCACACTAGTTATACCAATGTTCAACTAATCAGGATAATAAGATACTGCAAGGAAAACTGAACGACAGTGCATAAAGGTATACTTAATTTGTCCACATTCGTAGAAGTAAACAATGGGTGAAATTGTCCCATCGGAAAGGAAGTCTTAAAGAAACTTTGCTCATTAGGAAAGATGGTTGGGTAGAACTATGGTGCTTGCGATCGTGAGATAATAGACATGTACCATTTGAAAGAGTAAACATAACCAAACAAAAACACAATTTTGTTTTGTTTGTTTGCAACCAGGAATATAGTCAAATTTTGTTCCAAAATACCTACTCTTAAACGATATTATGTCATTGTCATTTTTCAAGACCTAGTGATAATGCCCACGACCCTTGCAAAAATGGATCGGCTCCAGCACGGGCCACCATGACCCAATTCTGTACCATGCAAAATGGTTATTAATAAAACATTGACTGAACATCTTTCAAATCTTTAGAGGAACTGTGTGGACTGATTTGGTGTTGAACTTAACAAGTGTTGTGCATGATAAGAAATCGCTTTGTGAATAATTTAATCTTGGAAATCTAGAAAATACAATTAAAAGCAAAATAAATTAGCTTGCTTGCTGCATTACAGATATGTTAAAAAGACAAAGGAAACAGTCTTCTCATTGCTAGGATGGCAAATGCATTCCTCTCAAAAACCCGATGCTCTAGTCTGGAATCTTACAGACCGGGCTTACAGCGTGGTCATAATCCCTGGACATGATCATACTGTGTGTATATCTGACTGCATACCAATACATGAGTTATTTGTGACAACAGTTTAAGGTCCATTCACATTTCACTAGTGGAAAGTGGATGAAAACCATCTCGATTCAAACGTAGCAGCAACACAGTTCAAATTGATTATGCTGCTGCTGCTGTGTTGAGTCAGAGATGGTTGTCACTAATATTCACTGCACTGCGTCAGGTGGTAGCGCTGCTGTAAAAGTAAGGGGTCCAGTGAGATAATTGGACCCCCTAAATCCCCACCTTTAGTCTGAAACAAGGGGTCCAAAACCAGAAACAAGGGGTCCAACGTGGTTAAATTAAGGTAGAACTGTGGGTTTCTCGAACCATGGCATAACTTCTTAGCTCCGACGTATGATCAGAAGGTACTAAATTCACTACATTAATGAATGGGCAGTTGGGGGAGTGGATCTTTAATCAAAAATCAAAAGAGAACTCAATGCAAAAGAAACCACGGCCAAAAGCAACGAAAGAAGGGCAAACAGCATGACTAACTTTATCCCAAGACAAGTTTCACTAAATAATAATATGCTTCAAGGCATTTTGAAGTTTTATTTCAAGTTTTGCCTCTTTCTAACCTTTGCATCCAAAGTTCCAAACATGTTGGAGGCAACATACACACAAAAGGTTCAACAGGCCGTCATGGACACACTTCTGTAGCCTAGACCTAGGGAAATACATCGCCAAGGAAAAATGTTTTTGGTTGAGATATTACTCGAAATCCCAAATGAACGAACAGAAATAACTATATCGCTACTAACAAATTACAGGGTGTTGCATTTTTTGAAAGCTTAAAAGGGTGAAATTCTTGAGGTCGTTTCGCGTCAACACCTTTATGTACGGTCGGGCTTGGGACTTCCCTAGCATGGCAATGATGGCTGGCATACTCCTTATATGTCATGAATGTAGTCAGGGTAGCGATGCATGGTAAAAGTAAGGGGTCCAGTGGAAGATAATTGGACCCTAACCCCACCTTTAGCTGAAAACAAGGGTCCAACCAGACACAAGGGGTCCAAACGGATAAATTAAGTGGTAAAAAGGTGGTTCTCGAACCATGGAATAACGTCCTATAGCTCAACGCATGATCAGACGTGTCAATAATTCATGCATTGATGAATGGGCAGTTGGGGGAGTGGATCTTTAATCAAAATCAAAAGAGGGAACTCAATGCAAAAGAAACATGCAAAGCAAAGGCAAGACGGGCAAACAGAATGACTAAAAAACTTTTATCCCAGACCAAGTTTCATAAATAATATATGCTTACAAGGCATTTTTGAATGTTTATTTTCAAAGTTTGCCCTTCTCACCTTTGCATGCCAAAGTTCCAAACATTTTTGAGGCAACATAGCAACAAAAGGGCCCGGGCTTTCCCACACAGGCCGTCATGTACTACACTTCTTTAGCCTAGTCTAGAAAATACATCGCCAAGAATACGGGTTTCTGGTTTGAGATAGTACTCGAAATCCAAATAATCAACAGAACAAACATATTCGCTACTAACAAATACAGGGGTTTGCAGTTTTTGAAGCTTAAAAGGAGAAATCTTGAGGAATAGTTTCGCGGGTCAAATACTTTATGTCCGGTCGGGCATTTTGGACTCCCTAGCATGGCAATGATGGAATACTCCTTAATTATGTCATGAATGTGTTTCAGAAAATTTGTTGGTTTGCGTTTGCAAACTGTAATTTATGGAAATTTGGTCAGCAAATGATTTTTTGATTGGCTAACCCGTTTCATCGGCAAAATCAAAGGCAGTTTTAATGAATGAAGAACACTTGTGATGGTATCTCTAGCAGGTACGGCAAAGAAATCAGCTGAGAAAAAACTTGCGCTTTAAAAAATTAGGTTTGTGAATCGGTACACATTTTTATCTCTGGCAAGGAGTAAAATTGGGAGATTCCAATTACACATTAGGACACGGAACATGTGGATTTGCCGCGTCCAGTGAATTTTTTGGACCCCAAACCCCCTCTGATGTGAAATTCAGTGCTTCCATAATTAGCTAATTTTCAACAAAAAGAGTCCTGGACGCAGAAACGCAGAAAAACGCGACCCTGAATGCAGTGCAGTGAGTATGAATGGACCTTAAATTTAATTGAAGTGCTCAATTTGTGAAGAATATAGGTATGTAGAAAAACCATAATAGTGTCTTTAAGTTGTAAATGGAACTCTGCTGCATGTTGCACCAAATTATCTGCATTCCACAGATAAGTGCAGTTTTGTTTTAGGTCACCCTTTAATGGCGTATTGTTGTATAACTTTTTTGCAGCTTTTTGCACAGATTATGACACAGGGCAAGACTTTGTTGCATTTGTGAATTACTTGTAATGATGCGTACATTTATCCCCATGAGAAAACTATGATATTCACTCGGTTACCTTCTGGCCAGACAAAGTATATAGTTGTCTGTGCCATGTATCAAGAAAGCCCACCATGGCATGTACACAAGAATACCACTTCAGTGCATAGAACCAGCGTAATTCCCGATATATGCTCACTCCTGAGTCAGCAGAATGAATTAATTGGTGAGCAAAAGGTTAATCAATGGCTTGATACAGTACAAAAACAGTTATCCTGCCAAGATCCGACAGACAATCTCATGCATGTCTGCACCAATTTTGTGAAAATTGCAAGCAAGGAGCATCTATTATTTCAAGTAAACCCAACAATTTGCTATCGTATCGCATCAACTGAGTTTAGGAAGCTACTGATTTCACCTTCATCCTCTTCCAGCAATGGATCTTACAGTGCATATGTACTAGAAAGGGGCAAAAATTGCTACTCAATTTGATATATACTTTGCACACAATTTTCGCAACTCTCCTTTTGGTACCAATTTTGCACACTTCTCTATGTAGTTATTTACATGCTGCATAGATCTATTGCTTGTGAATCAAATTCCAAAATGATACATAATATGACAAATTTTATGGACCAACCTTAACAAACCATTTACAGCCACTGTCAAACTCCATCAGTACATTTCAAATGTACGCTTGCATTTCTACCAAAACAGTGCACCTATCGTGCAGACGTAGTGCACACATTCAAAGGCGCGTGTGAAATGGAAGGAAGGAGTAAGGGCGGTTGCTGCGAATGTGAGGTGAATCCGGCCACCCCCGTTGACGGGGATAAAACCGGATTTAAAACTTTGGTTTTAGTAGTAGTAGTAGTAGTGTGTCGGCATTTGCCAAGGAATATTGACAACAACTTTAGTGACTCAAGATACTCTATGTTTTTACCACAAACTAAAAATTCAGTACAAAAATTGAAATCAGTACCATCTCCACCTGTGTTTTTACATGTATCTCAGTACAAAACAGCTTGTGACTCATAGTAAGGTTGTGTTTTTTTTCTCTGTGGATTCTGGGCAACCGCAAAGATACCCAAAAACTTTAAGGTCAAAATTTCCAAGGACACTGGCATATAGAGGTCAATGAACTGTGCTCAGGGAATAGATACTATGATGTATCCTAACTCTTTCCCAGACACTAATGGGTCTATAATCTGACTACATTGGTGTATAACGGCTCAATAAACTGTGTCCATAGAATTGAGATTGTGATATATCATTCAACTCATTCCCAGAAACCTAAGAATCAATTTCTGAGTACACTGGTGTAAATTAGCTCACTGAACTGTGCCCAGTGAATTGATACTTATATAATATTGGATGGCTGAGGTTGATAACAGAAAATATCGCCCAAGCCTACATCAAATATCGGGCGAGTCGAAGACGAGCCTGATATTTTCTTGGCGAGGGTGATATTTTCTGTTATCAACTGAAAAAAGTCATCCAATATTGTTATTATGCAAAAAGTTGACTTGACAAACATAGTTTTAAAATGGATTCAGAACTAATAAAAAGAGAATATTTGCTGATGGGTTGCCCAAAACTTTTGTGTATTGTGCAGTGTTGGGCAGTACGCGCTACTCACACTGCAGTATCGCACCGTACAGAAGCTTCAAATGCATAATAATATGATATATCGTAACTCTTTCCCAGACACCACCGGGTCTATTTCTGAGTACACCATTGCATAAAGCTCATTGAATTTCATGAAAATGATCATATAATAATTTCCACAGCTCTTCTCAGACAACCAATAACACCAGTACATAAAGGCTCACTGAATTTGTCAAAGGATTGATCTTATATACTTCTTAAATAATATTTAAGATTGTTTATTGGTTGAAACTCTATCACTGTGGATTAAAAATATTTCAACTATACGGCGAAAATCAGCGCCATCCTTAAATAGTACCCCTAAGCCACCCCCACCCGTAAATAGTTCATTTTTCAGAAGTCTTCTATTTACGCTCAGAGGTACTAATTTACGGCGCTTAATTCGCTAACTTACTGCGATCGCATAGCGCGTCTGCATTTGCGTGTAGTGGATTGCATTTGGACTACTACATTCATTCAACCGAGATACATCGTTTGCCGTGAATTTTATTGAATGTAAAATGCAAAAATTATTAATTGTTTTTCATTTGTTAACTGGAAATTTATTAATGAAGTATATAAAACAAATATATACTGACTCTATTCAGTCTCTGGCTTAAAACTATGGTCCCTCGGTGACTACATTGTCTATTTTGCTTCGGGGCTGCGCCCCTCAACAAAATAGCACTAATGTAGTAACCTCGGGACCATAGTTTTTAACCAGAGACTCTCATGCAGTATATATTTGTATACTATAATCTCTATGATATATCTCTTACCCATGGAAGAAACAAGTGGAGGAGGCGATAGGAGTTTGGTTGAGGATGGAGGATGCACTGAATCGGTTGAAGTGGAAGGAGGTTGCAAGAGCGATTCCTGTGAGTGTGAGGTAAATCCAGACACCCCTGTTCATGGGGATAAATACTGATTTAAAACTTCCGATTTACTATTACCACATACCAATGGATCACTTTCTGAATACAATGATTTATATTGCCACAATGAACTGTGCCCAGTTACCTCATTCCCAGAATCCTGTTTGTAATTTCCTGGGTACATTAGCAAATACAAAACATTTGTATAAAAGGTGTGATGTCACTTCACACAAGATGGAGAATATAGTTTTCAAATTCAACCATTCACTTGCACATTGTCAAAGTGTAAAAATCCTCACCCATACGTATATACACATATGTTACTCTCAAGGAATTGACTACCATTTGGAATATTACAAAGGCCAACTCATAGATTTTTGTTCGTATGAGTCTTTATTTTTCGAATGCAATAATTTTCATGCAAAATTATTAGAAACATTCTTAGATTCCAAAAAATTCCCATCAATAGTTTTCTTAAATAGAGCATTTCAAATGCCATTTCAGAAAGTCAACACTATATTTGGTTTCTACCAAAGCACATGTCCAAATACATCTTTTAAAAAATCGTAACAGGGTGTCACAATATAAATTTTTCTGGCAACAAAATTATTTGTTCGTATTTGCAGAAAATGAGGACTGAAAAGCATATGCGCCATAATTTAATGTGATCTGGAAAAGAAAACACAAGTAAGGCGAAGTACTCAGTGAATCATCACTATATAAAGTTGAGTGGTAAGTTTTTGTCTTTTACTGCTGGATTTTGGAATAGTTCAACAGTGTGTAAATTATGATATTGTGGACACCCGTATATGAATTCTGGAATGCGCAAGCAAGCATTATGTATTTACTATATGAAAGGCTCCAATAAAGATCCTGTATTTATAACACGAGGGCGTACTCATATTTTGGCATCTTCAAAACATCCTACGATCTCAAATAGCTTGCTCTTGCATCGTGTTTCTTCTGTAAATGAGAAGCCAAAAAAAAGAACACAGGTAGTATTGCATTAATTGTGGAAAAATCAACAATTTATCATTCTATAATCCACAGTTAACAAGACAATAAACCTTTAAATCACATCAATCGAGCATCCTCTACACCCACGTTCAGGCACGCCTCCTCTTAAACCATCGCGACCTGCAACAATTTAAAAATTATTAGAAATTCTATTGAGTAGTATTATTTTGCAATGATCCAAACGTCATTTTTTTACTTTCTATTAGACGTGCGTGATTATGTATAAGTGCAATCCTTTTTTGTTTTTTGGCTATAGCTCAAAACAAAGTAGGTGACCCATTTTTAGTTTAGATCTTGAATCAGCACCATTGTAAATACCATTATATATGTGAATTCTGGAATTTACGAGAAGTTAACTAACACGTCAAACCTCTTTTCCGCTTAATTCGCTTTGCATAATGCACGTCACTGGCAAGTGTAGTAAATGTACTCGAGTGTTTTAAGGAAGCTTGTGCATGTTGTTATTTTTCTACAAAGGTTTCCGATTGTATCATGATTTGTACTCGCGTCTCTGTAAAGCCGCCTCTAAGTGATTCTAAATATTCATCTTCTAATTAGTTCTATGAGGTGTATTGTGACCAGGAATATGACTTTGCAAATTCTTTCGGTAGGGGAGCAAGAAATTTAAAACAAATATGACATCAATTGTGAAAACAACTATTTAAAAATATTTAAAACGTTCAAATTACCGTTCAGAAAGCCTTCTTTGGTCATTTTCGATTCCTGACCATGGTTACAGGGACAGGTTTTCGTGAAGGCCTGATACTGGTATCTTGGTTTCCAGTACTACCTGTTCCACAGCTAATAGTTCACCCATTGGATTCTTAAGGAATCCGAGATTGAGGAGAGTAGTGAGTGCCCTGGTAGAAACGAAAAATAGAATCTACCTATATGATGTTGGCTTGGAGAGCCAATGGCGCCCATCCAGCACCCTTTCCATAATGATGCCTTGCATGGTGGACACGGATTGCCAAAAGATTAAGCCCCCTGAAACGTGGATTGGCGGTCAGTTTTGCTGGAGGTGAGGGCAAATCGGCCAACCCCCGTAAGCGGGGACAAATCCGGATTTAAAACTTACGTTTTACTACTACTACCATGAAGCCAAAGGATGTTGGATGTAAGTAATTCTAATTACCTTCTTGTGAATATTATTAATAATGAATTCATTATACTTGCTTGAAAAAAGTACTTAATTTCCTAATTCCAGTTTTTTATTCTAACAACAAAATCCTGGAAGACAAAAAGGAGAACATTTCAAATTGGAATTAAGGTATCATTACACACTTATTAAAAATACGATTTTAAAGGTTGCAACAAGCGTGCTTGTGGAAACAAGAGATTTCACATATCAGTGTCAAAAAAAAAGTTTTGGCCCTGTGTAAAGTTTTCCATCAAAAAATCCCTACTGAAAGGTATTAAGTTTAGAAACTTTCGTTGGTTCAAAATTGTGAAATTTATTACTTTCATGATAGGAGCAAATATGAAATTCAGCCCTATGTTTTCTATTGGTGCAATATAAGGAAATTAAAAATCACCTTTTAATCTCTTTTTTAAGCCTTTTCTGTACGCCAATACAAGGTAAAGAAAGCTACCGGTGGTCTTAATCTATATGAAATAGTTAGAACAATATTTTAGGTGCACAAAATCTCTTGTTGCACCTTTAAATTGACTTAAACTTATCAATGAATTTGGATAGCATATGACGACTGTAAAACAATTGTAATTTCACGGTTGGTAATTTAATTTAGACGAATTAGCAAATATCCTGATTTTTTGCAGCAATTTAATGTCACTAATTTGAATCAACCTGCTATGTCAGATTAGGGTCATCCATGCACAAATCAACTCAGGGTCCCCAATTCATAACCTAAGATTTGATAAAAGTCATGAAATTGTTCCTTTGTGGGTATAATGAACCTACAGAAAAATTTAAGTTCACTAGTCCAAGACGTTTCAAAATTACCGTGTTGAAATACTGGGACCCCCCCTTTCCTTTTAGCCGACTCGCGACGTAATGGTGATTTTTTCATTTCAGAGACTCCGATCTATATTGGAAGGTTGGGGTACCAAGCTGAAAATGGTACTCTATGTAACTTTGCCAATTCTTTCAGAATCTGCTAATCAGAACAGGAGCATCTCACCCCATTGTGAAGGTTACAGCATCCGAAAATCAAGTTCTAGCTAGCGATTATTTTTTCAATTTTCAAGGGGGCTTGGTGCCCTAACTATACAATATTCAGAGAATGCTCAAAGTTGGTGTATATCATACCTGGCATATATCTATTCAACTAAAGGAGGAGGAACAGGCTAAAGAAAAACTTTTAACAAGGATATGGTGAGTGCTCGAACCACAAGTCTCGCTGCCCCCCCACCCGTTCCAGCGCTTAATTGTGAAGACAAAAAGCAGACACCGAGTGACACCCTGTCGCCCGCCCCGTCAGGGTTTGGGGTCCCCAACCAGACCCCACGTTGTGCACCAGGATGATAAACGCCAACCCAGTTTCACCCTTAACCTACACCGTTTGTTTTTTACTTCCCACTAGGTGCTCCATGTGACACCCAACACCTATGCCCCCGGTCACAACCATTTTCCCATGTGGAGATATTCATCTTCCCACAGTTGTGTGAAAACCCCACCACGAGATCAACAGCCTCAGAGATGTTGGCAGTAGCACCATGGTTTTGCCCACAAAAACCAGATACGTATGAGGCCCCAGAACACCCTCTGCAACTTTCATTTGACCACCACCCAGGGCCGTCACCAACCTCAATTTTCCATTGTAGAGATAGTAATCATGAGAAGTCCTCAACAAGAGCATACCTAAGATATTTAGGAGTCACCCAGTACCACCCCCGGGTTGGCATTTTGATAGGTATTCGATCTTCTCACTCTTTCATTGACACCACCCTAGGGGTAAACATTTTCCATTGTGGAGATATAAATCTTCGAAAGTCCCCACATGAGCAAAAGTAGAGATGTTTAGGAGCCCAGTAGCACCCCCGGGTCTGCGACATTTATAGCTATTCCCTATACTTGCCACCAGTCACTCCACAACCTATACTATCGCTACCACCATAGAGGTCACACATCTTCCTTTGGGACGATATTAATTTGAAATGTCCCCAACATAATCAGAACCAAGAGATGGTTAGAGCCATCCACGCCACCCCCGGGTCATTGCATTCTCACCCTAGATTACAACCCTGCACCTACTGGTGGGAGGGGAAATAGTGCAATATATTCCCGACCACCCGCCCACCCCACGCGTACTGGTTACAGGCCTACCACCCCGCCAACCGAGGCGTGACCGCCCCCCGCCCAGGCCCTGCGTAGGCCTGTAGCCAGTACCGAGGGAAAATAGATTTGCACTATTTCCCCGACGTAGCATGTAGTATTTGTTATATTTACACCTTAGGTTATGAGATAATGGGATACGAAGTTTAACCATATCGTGATACTGTAACTTGGCTTTAAAAATCGCCCATCCCGTTTACGCATGTACGAACCTGCCCTACACTGTCAAAATCGCCCCAACAATCGTCCACCCCCGTGGCACCAACACTGAGCACATTCAGCTTCCCCCCGCAAAGAGAACTTCCTTTTCGTACAATAGTCTGGACACACACACCACCCGCATTCAGCCACTTCCGGCCGACAATCGCGTGTGTTGTGCATCTTTATTTGGTATTAACGCAGCAATCGTCGTATGTCAAAGACGCTGACAGACTACTGGCGGCGGCCATTTTTGGTTGTTGTTGTTAACAAAGGAGAAGTCCTTCTTTCTTGGAGAACGTTAAAACTAAAATGGTGATTTAAACGCTAACAGGATAATACTTTTGCGTCTGGGCTGTACGATGTGCATGTAGGGAAGATAGTAAAAAATTTTACCGCACGGGGGAAAATAGCTACACAATTCACACGCGATCGTTCAAGTTAATCATTCACATGCGTCCAGCGCAATTTCGCACCAATGAAATGAAAGGTCTTATGCCTATGATCTCACTGAATATTTTAAGGTGTAAGAAATATTCTTTATTTCTGTCTTCACTTGACCCACACCAGGGCCACAAACATTTCTCCATTGTAGATATATTTCATCATGAAAAGTAGGCAAAAATCCTAAAATTCACTAATTAGTCAAAATATTGAAAATATTCAATTTTTGCGACACTTTTTGCAAACAATCATTAGTGACACATTTTAAATGTGAGGCGCCTACGGGGTCCAAGGAAAGTGGCGAAATGCACAACTTTGGCGTATTTTCCACATTTTACCAAGATGAGCAGGCTGGCAACCCAACAAAAGACGACAAGAAGTAGAAAAGAAAAAACCATTTAATGAAAAATGGGCACTGATCTAGCTATATATATTGATGTAAGTACCTTTGCTTGTGGTGCCTACTCCCCCTTTTGAGAGTCTTTTGTTTTTGTACACCTGTTTGTACACCACCAAATAACACACAGCCATATATTGCCAAATAAAACATGCTGACCTCATTTATTGTAAAGGGAAACAAACTTCTGAATCAAAATTCTTTTGAAGGTCTGTAGAGTCACACTGACCACTGAACAAACTGAGAAAATTGTGAACTGGACAAAGGCAGTTGATAGTTGCAATTTAAAATAATTCAAAGAATGCCCCTTTAAGGGCCCACAGGCATTATGACCACAACTTATTCTTCACACACAAAAGATGTTACCAATAGAGTCCATGTAGCGAAGGAATTTCAGGAATTTTCGCTATCCAAATGTACCATTATGCGAACAGCAATTACGCATATTTTAATTAGATCAATTGCATCAAACCCAATGCCCCCTTTAATTTGATCTCCACTTGCAACTTCTGACCGCAATTGTGATTATACAAAACTGTACGGCATAGAAGTTTCATTTAGCGAAGGAATTTTGCATAGCCAATGACATTGCAGTGATACAGCAATTTATGCCATATTAATTAAATTTCCAATTGTATCAAAAAATGCCCCTTTTTCGTGCCCCACCACATGCACTTCGACCAATTATGATTCACCCAAAAGATGCATGGCATAGCATTCTTTCATGCAGCGAAGCATTTTGCCTATCCAATGTAAGGTTTCAGAGATACAGTAATTACGCATCTTTACTTAGCTCATTTGCACACCCAAGCCGAGTGGATTCACAACACGACTCAAATTGGAAAAAAAAAAAGATGCCACCATGATAGGCTTTCATTGCAGTGAAGGTAATTGCAGCATCCATTGTACCGTTTCAAAAATTATAGCAATTACGCTGTTTTTGAATATTAATGAGCTCATTTGCATACTTAATGCCACCGAATACGCCCGAAATCTAATCAGTTCGAGGACTCTCTGCCCGCTCCCTTACACCAAATTACATGTGCATAGGCCTTCGGAACTCCAGAAAACTTTGTACACAAGCCTTGCGGGAAAATGTCGTTAATGATGAAAATTAGATACTTCATTAGAATATTTTACGCCCAAAAGCTAATCAGGGGCGAGAACTCGGGACGTCTTTCCACCAAGTTAATCATCATAGACCTTCGGAAATCCAGATAATCGTACGCAAGCCGTGAACACGGACGTCAGGCAGTCAGACAGCATGAAAGACAAGAAGACAGACAGACCAGACAGAAGGACGGACAGACAGACAGACAGCAGACAGACAGACAGACAGCAGCAGACAGACAGGCACAGACAGAAGACAGAAAAGTGATACGAAGTCGCTGCCGAACAAAGTTCAGGCGAGGACAAAAAGCGCCCTCTTGTGGTGGATGGTTGACTATGTGAACAGTTTACTCAGGGTATTGAAATTTACAACAGAGGATAGATCTTAAATTGGACCTTTTTAAGTATCACAATTTCAGCAAATGTGAGCAAATCTCCTTCATGGGTCCGTTTGCAGGATTCGCAATTCTCCATAGACGTTACACAGGTAAAGAAAGGGGGTCAAAACCACTTTTGGATAAAGATAGCATTCATTAACTGTGTTATATCTATGGAAAAAGGGGTTCTTAAAACCATGTTGAAGGAGTTGAGTCACATTATGAAATTTGCACCACATAAATGGTCAAATAAAATATATCTCTGTGTGTAAATTTAAATACCCTGAGTAACTGTTACAAGGTCAACCACCCACCACAAGGGGGCGCCTTTTAAAGAAATTATTGTGTGAGGACCCCCACTTCGGGCAATCAGGATATCTATTAAAAGTTGCTTTAGCCTGTTCCCCCTCTAGCGTTAGGTATATACCCAGAGATTAAGACACCAAATTTGAGCATTCTCTGAGAGATCATATGGATGCTCCTGGCCCCCTTGAAAATTGACAAGAAAAAATAATTTTCGCAGCTAAACTTGGTTTTTGGATTGCTTGTAACTTCGCAATGGGGTGAGATGCTTCTGTTTGGATGACAGATTCTGAAAGATTGGACAGAGTTACGTAGAGTAACCAAATTCAGCTTGGTCCCCCTTTCCAATTAAAAGATAGGAGTCTTCTTTTTTTTTTAAAAAAAAAAAATCACAATTACATCGCGAGTCGGCTAAAAGGGGGTCCCGAGTAATTTTTCATCAGCGGCTGTTATTTCTAAACGACTGGGACTATAAGCCTAACTTTTCGGTAGGTTCAATTTATACCCCATAGAGGAACAATTGATGGATTTTCATCACACTGAGGGTCACCTGGGGACTTTTCTGAAATTTGGTGATTTGGCATGACCCTATAGGTAATTCATCTTTATGGGCGCAATTTAATTTAGCGATTTGGAGGTCTTACTTAGCGAAATTAAATTGCTAGCGAAATTTACTTGTTTTACATAATCCATTGAAACCCTATCTATATACTACACAGCATTTGAAAATTCAATTATTCTAACAAAACCAGAATAAAACAAAACATATCCACGGCGTACAACAGTCTTTGACAACCGAGTTGGATTATTCTTCCCTGACTACTTCCTTGCAAATTTTATAAAATTTCAATTGTGGGCAAATGGGATTTTTCTTAACTCTAGTTCTATACAGATCTTTATGGAGAAGGACATAATCGTGAACACTCTAACATTTAAATATGACCCTTTGTAGGCTATATATACAAATTCCTTGCAATTGATTTTTAAATTTTATAGGGTAATGACAGCTCTAGCTAGCATTTCCTTACTTCCGTTGTCCAAAATGTGTCGCCACTTGCTTAAAAGTGCATTTAGTGATTTTAGAACCTTCTGTTTTATTGATTGATCGCTAGATAAAAACTTATTCGCAAAATTTGAGCTGATCCATATCTTGCGGTTTTGTGGTTATGAGCATCGCTCTTTTCCCAGGTCCCATAGGCCACTGTGCGTAATTTCTGTCAGTTTACGGACTAAAAATACAAATGCGAATTTTTACCCATGCGAACCGACGTTGCACGTAGATTGGGAAATGTGGGATTACTGAGGCTAAACATATTCAATGATATAAAAATCTCAACTTTTTTTAGGTACAGTCGGGGGGACGAGGCTGTGGATCACAAAATGCCCTTAAAATTGTTCTAAAAATAATTTGCATGGGTCAAACAGTGGTCATCCTGTCCATCTCCATGGCTTCCAGTAGAGATCTCGTACTCTCTTCGCCAATGGAGAGGTTCTCCATTCTATTTATGTTTCCCTCTTACAACATTGTGACAATAACTACACACAGCAAAATTGAGCTGCGAACCCGCCCTTCACTTGGATGGTACCGAGTGTTAGCTAGGGCTTATCAACAAAGGGGAATTACATAGTATCTTGTAATTAGCATGTGTACATTATAGTTTGCTACAGAAACACCAGACACCACAAAATACCACAAAATACCACAATGTAGCACACCATGGTATTTTGAGGTGTTAAAGGGCCATGGTACATTAGCCTTGTCCGCAGAACCCCAGATTTTACCGGAAGTGGTCAAAATGTTAGTATCAGAAGCAAGCTACCATTTTTCTCATTTACCCTGAGAAATCTTAGGGCTAAAGTATGTTTGGATTGGAAGTTATGAGCGAAAACGTACTCAATTTTGGTCAACCAATATTAAGTTTACGCAGTACTCTATGGGACTTATAAAATCATATTTCTAGCTCTCACATCAAAACAGACTGAAATATCTTCGTGAAATTTTACAGATGGGATTTGGGGTGATGACCATTTGCAACTTATGCACACACACACACACACACAAATAACAATTCACTTTTGTTACTACTGTGTGGTACAACATTTGATGTCAAATGTGATGTGATCTGGGAAAACCCGCCACATGTCGCGCAGGACAGTTTTGAAAAAATAAAGAAAATACCTTAAAATCTGTTATGTTGTACTTTATTTTTTGTCAGATTGTATAAGGCATAACTTTTGATATGTGTATCATAGAAGAAAGAAGTAAAAAGTTATGGAAACTTTATATTTCAAACTTTGCAATGATAGTCAAAACTCAAAATATAAATTTTGCACCATGTGGCGGGTTTTCCCAGATCGCATCACAAATGTTGGATTCATTGCAAAAATGCAATTTGTTTTCAACATTTTGAGAGCTGTTGCATTCACCACAGAAATGGTGGTTGGTACACAAAAACTATTGTAAGCAAGCTTACCCTTTCCTATTGAGACTGAAGGGTGGATCGGCGATGAAAACCGTTGATAACAAAGAGATGATGACCAACATAAGGATAGGTAGAACTTGTAATAAGAATGTATACTGGGCCTGCTAAGAGAAAATATTAATTGCAAATTATTACTGATAATATATAACGGTGTATTTGGAACAAATCCATCAAGAACACCCTTGTGTGTCAATTGACCTATTCCAGTGACAATATAGTGACCATTACACAGCCAGTTTCTTACTTGTGGTGTGACCTAGAGTTTAGGCTAAGGCGGTCCGGTAAGTATTCCCATGGTGTAGTCTGTGTCACAGACTGCGAAAGATATTATCTAAATTGGTACTACGCGAGAGATTAACGTTATCAGTCCCTCATAGAGAATGTGTGTAAATGAAACTAAATTTCAAATATCTCCGGAAAACAAAGGGGTTCTATGGATGTTTTTACATCAGAGGGTCCATTACTTGGTTTTGTTTTGAATATGTATCGTAATTGGGTCTGAACCTACAGAACCTAGCGAGAAAATTGAACATTTTTATCGGGTACTTCGGTGCTTACAGACATGAAAAGTGAACACGTAATCACTACGGTCGAATCCATTTTTCCCACATTTTTTCCAGTCTTGAGAATTTTCAAACACTGGTTTCAATTTACGCCAACTTTTTTTCAATTTAAGAAACAGGATTACGTACTTACCGGACTGCCGTAGTTTAGGCCATAGGAGTTTAGTTCATCATATAATATTGACAAGAAATGGTACAGGGATGATCTACTGACGACATTTTGTGGGATTTGGTTGGATTTAGATACATTTTTCTAATGAATTCGTCACCTACTTATAGCAGTAGAAATGGAAAATCGGATGCAAAATGGTAACAAGTAAAGCGTATGTAATCTTGCTGATATAGGGTATGTTGTACTATTTATTACGCTTGTCTGTCGAAATTTCGGGTACCCGATTATCCACTCGAAAATTATATCGGGTACCTGGGCATTAGATTACCCGAAATACCAGCCCTACTATTGACATTGATCTGACTGAGAGGCTGAGTGGATTAGATCAGAACCTATTCCCCCCATCAATTGTCTGTTGAAACTATTTGATATCATCAGTAATCTGATCTTATAAGATGACAGATTACTTACAAGGAGAATAATAAGCCTTACGTAGAAAATGTTATATTCCTCCTACTTATTCTACCTACCTCATCTGCTCTTGATCTTGTATAATGCTGCCTAAATCTTTGTCTTCTGTGTGCTACATGAGTTTCTGGGAAACCACCTCCAAAGAACATGTTAAATAGATCCTCAGGAGAGAATTCTTCATCTGAAAAAAGAGAATATCAAGTTCCTGGGATGTTAATATCACTAAGTGGCTGCTGTCATACTAAGGAGAGAAGTCCAATCCTCAGAGAGGAAGAGAATACAGGAGGAATATAAATGGGGTAAGGGGAGTGGAAAATTGACCAGGGCTGTTCAGAAAGCTACTGATAGCCCTAGGCCATTAAGTAAACCACACAATGGACTTGCATGCCGATCGGGTTTCGCAGTTATATTTCCTATCTCTATTAACTGAAAAAGCGCTTCCACTTTCTGCCTGGACATTTTTCCAACAATATATGTCTTTGTTGCATTGTCAACTGATCAGCTACTTTTAGTTTAAAGGGATTAGCAGCGATTTTGCTTAATCCGAAACATCAAAAAATCATCAAAATTCATTTTTTGTTTACGGCATGGATATGCGAACATAACCTGCAAGTGGGTTGGCTTGAAATCCGTGCATTAACGACACGGCAGTACTTTTTAACTCTTATTCTGTAAATTTCTATACGCTGTATCAAAAATCTGACTTGTGCTCAAAAAGGCCTTTCCCCTTTGGCGTTATGGCAGATTTTAAGCGTAATATTGTGCACCATATTGAAAAGTTTGACCTCAAACACAACTTATTGTATCTGTGTTTATTCTGTAAACCACAATCAGCTGTTTAGTGTAATTTTTGAGACGCCATAAGCTGTATGTCCTTTTTTACTGGAACGGTAGACTAATTTCCTCAAATACTTCATTTTTCACTATTGGTAGTTTGCCATTACATTAAAGCAATTGTACACACTTACTCCTGATTTAAAAC
The DNA here is from genome assembly GCA_023653785.1 of Ophioderma brevispina. NCBI lineage: Eukaryota > Metazoa > Echinodermata > Ophiuroidea > Amphilepidida > Ophiodermatidae > Ophioderma > Ophioderma brevispina. The sequence continues at coordinate 44,988 of JAMKCH010012379.1, read as the reverse complement.
ATTTAAAACAAATGCATTTTCCAATTTTTTATTCCGCTCGCATATCGCTGCTAATCCCTTTACGTACAATTGCAGTGATATTGTATGCTACTCTTACTGCCATATCTTCGGTGACCAAAAAAAAAGTGAAATAAGATTGACCTTGGCCCCTTGACTGTTGCCATTAATACTGCACTTGATTAAACCTGTGAATGACACCACACACTAGCCCATCTTCAGTTGTGTCTGCCTATATATGTTACATAACTGTGCTCCTAACATTATTTCCTGAGTAAAATATTACTTTAATTAATTGAACAATGATGACAGATAAAAGCCTGCGTGGACCCAGTCCAGAGTATTGACATTGCTCATTAAATAATGTACATTTCTATCATGGAGATAACATACAGCTTTGCCAACTAAGCTATTTGGTGTGATAGATTAGTGTTATTGGAGTCTAGATAACCAAAATATAGGCCTTTTGGCAACTCAAATCATCTACACACTGTTCTTCTCTACATCAAGTTCCTAAACTCCATCCATATGTGATTTTCAACAATGAATACAAATGGTTCCTTAATCGCACTAAAGAATTTCTTGCTATGGTTGCGAATCTTTGAAAAAGGCGATTTTCCAACATTTTGTGTGTTTTACTGTTTATGGACAAAATGGTTGTACAACATGTGTTGTGATACCAATCCCTGATATCTTGTAGAGAAGATCAACTCTGGATGTAAGATGTGCTCGTGTACATCTGTACTAGGGCCAAGAGTTTCAAGATTTTAAAATACATCGGTCCTCGGACGATGTGTCCACCTGCCTTCGCGTTGGTAAGATAGGCCTCATATGAACTTTAACTTGGCATGTGACCCCCCCTTTGACCTCATCAATAAATGAGGATCCCATATTGCACCTATTGACTCAAGTTTGGTCCAATGACCTTCAACTTTTCAATGAGGTTCAATTTTACATTTCAGCCTATTACAACGTGAAAATCACATGACCTTGACTTGACATGTACCGTTGACTCATCAACAAATGAGGGATCCGATGTTGCACCTATGACTCAGTTTGGTTCCAATTGAATTTATTTGAGGTCAATTGTACATTTTACATCTTATAACTTCACCTCACATGAACTTTGGACCACATGACCTTGGACCTTAGCACATGACCTTTGACCTTGGCACATGACCTTTGACTTGGCACATGCCGACCTTGGCACATGACCTTTGACATCATACAAACAAATGAGGGATCATGCTGACACCCCGACTCAAGTTGGTTCCAAAGGAAACTTCAAACTTTTCAGTTAGATCAGATTTACATTTTGACAATTACGTTGTTGAATCTAATTGACCCTCGCACGTTATAGGTCAACTACCCCGTGAGTTTGTGAGGGTTAATTGTTAAAATGTTGTCCGAAACATATGGGTTTAGAACTAACACACATCAAATTTAGAAACACCACATTTAGCATTGTCTAAAGGCTTATAGACAATTGACATTTTGGGTTTGGGCACAAAAAAATAACCATTTCACTGACAGTCTTTGTTTTATTTAGTAAGAAGTTTCATGACTACCCAGACCTTAAGACTGACCGCCTAAGGCCAAATTTTGTGGAATACCACCAAGCAACAATTGCCAGTAGTGGTTCTTCTCACAAGTTTGGTTGTACTACGGCTGAGAATCTTTAAATGAGAACAATGAAACTTCAATTTATCAAAATGGCACATAAATAGAGAAATAATTACGACCTTTAGATTTCAGGTTTATGCGGACACAGCTGTAGAAGTGGCATGATGCCTAACTTTATATGCATCCCGATACCTTTTAAAGATGTGTAAAGTTAGGCAATATGCATCTGCATTTAAACCTAAAGACATGTGTAAAGTTAGGCAATATAGATCTGCATCCGCATAAACCTGAAATCTAAAGGTCGTAAAAGATTAGGGGACAAAGATGATAAAGTCTGAGCTAGTTTTGATAAAAAATTAATTATCAGTGTTATACTAACTTATACTAACTGCAATTCATCAAGTCAAGTGATGCTAAAGTACATATAGAAATCTTACCATCAAAGCCCCTCGTTGCATATGTAGAAACCATAGGACCTATGGAAAGTCTGTGATTAAGATGACGATCGACCTCTCCGACTATACCCGTATAGGTATATTGCTTCCTCTTGCACTGTCGCTGAGTACTGAAAAAGCCTTGCCAATTGCTGTAACAAAGAAATATGGAGAGAGTCGATATTACAATGTAGTTTCAAATGCATCATAGGGAGAATCAATATTAGTTTCATATGTTTTCTAAGGCATTAAAAAAATCTTTCTTTATTGTAACAGACCTAAAATATTATGCTAGATAGTTAATTTTTTTAAACGTTTACAACCATCCTCTTAATTTCACATGTATTCTTCTCAAACTTTAATTTTCACTATCACATTCCCAATGTCACATGTCAGCGGCGGCGGCGGTGGAACAATTTTAAAGGTGGAGAGGCCATTTGGCACTTTATCCAAGGAATTTTCAAATTTACTATAGTTTTTCGTGCAGCTATGAAAAGCCCGATGAAAAGTAGAGGGGCCGTGGCCCCCCGTTTCGCCGCCGCTGTCACATATAAATGACAAGTGACCCGAGAATCCAAACACAATTTATTTTTTTGTGAAGCCCTAGTCCTTGAGGAATGAGGTATGTTTTCACTTGAATAAGGCATGTTAACACCGGAGTGCATGAAGTCATGGCTGTTGCCTTCTACTGGGGTAGTCTAGATTTGAATGATTGACAGAAAAAATACCTTAGGAACAGCTTGGGCCGTTGGTCCAAGTTCTTAAGACAATTTTCCGACCAATGCCTGCTCAATGTCTTATTGTTACTGAGAAAGGTATGTAGAAAATACAGGTTCTACTTTCTGTAATTAACATCTACTATGGCACAACAGATTTTTCATCAGTGTATTTGTGGAGATGTTAGATGGGAATCATTTTCATGTGACTCAAAAAGCATCCAAATTGTTTAACTTTGGATGCAATTTCTCATAGTTTTTCTGAAAACACCCAAACCTATCAACCCAAATCCTTTTCTGTTGTTCAAAACATTTGGGGTTGGTCAGGTTATGGAAACAATTTGTTTTTTGCAATGAAGAATTATTTGTTATTAGAATCATTAAAGGTGCAAGAGAGATTTCTCATAACAGGTGTCCCTCAAAAATGTGAAAATTCTGATTTTTGCACTAACAAAGCTTTCTATCAAAATATCCCCATGTCAAAGTGATTAAGCTGAGAATTATTTCTTTGGTACAAAAATTGTGAAATTTCTAATTTACTATAGGAGCAAATACTAAACTCAGCCTATGTTTTATATTGAAATTAAGCAAATCAAAATTGCCTTTTGTTTTCACTTTCGAGGCATTTATATCTAGCAAAATACAATAAAAGAAATCTGTTGGGTTCTTATCTATATGAAATCACTACTTATGACACAATATATAGATGCCCCAAATCTCTTGTTGCACCTTTCAGAAAAAAGTTTACATCGAAACTATACCTTTAAAAGCTTCTACTGCTCCTGGGGCATGGTTCTTATCTGGGTGAAACTGTAGTGCTAGTTTTCTGTATGCTTTCTTTATATCCATTTCAGAGGCATCTTTGGCTACTCCAAGGATTTCATAGAAATCTTTACATTTCTTTATTCTGTGGGGAAAAGAAAATATTTCATACAATTAAATGTTAATTTAATACTTGATTTAGAAATGGTACTTGCAATTGATACAGACACTGTCTTTTGAAATGAGCAGGTGAGCGACAAGAAGCTCCTCTGGCGCTTCTAAGGAGAGCGGTAGAGGAGCGGTTGAAAAAATCCTCCAGCACAAAAGAGGAGTGATTTATATATTTAAAGTATAAAGTAAAGTCTCATGCCGAGCAAGCTCGTGCGCGGAGTGCCCATCTCTCTTTCCTTAGCGTTTGGGCCAGACTCCTCCGTATTATGTTTGCTGTGGGGGTTTCGCCACTCCACCCGCACAGCGAGTCTGTTACTTTCCCAGCATTGAATAATGCTGGTACCCATTTATACACCTGGGTGGAGAGGAGTAATTAAGCTAAAGTGCCTTACTCAAGGGCAAAACATGTTGGCCGCAGTGGGACTCGAACCCACGACCTTTGGATTGCGAGACGAGCGCTCAATCCACTGGACCACACGTGCCCTCCGTATTTAAAGTATACTCGGCCATAAAATATAAGTCTGGTACAAGTATCTCTCGGGCTCTGAGCCTTGGATTTGTGACAGTGAATATCAAGACTGCTGACTGCAGCAACCCATACTCCGAGTAGAAATATATTTTTATCACAAATGTTGTATTTGTATAAAATTTACCATTTTAGCTCAAGTCCACAGCCTGGGAAATACGCCTTAACTCAAGGTTAATAATTCGTTAGAGACAGAGATCACCGATCACCCCATTCCATGTTGTTTTGGGAAAGAATTTTGTATTGTACCACCACCCTTTTCGGCAGCCTCAACGGAATAAACTGCATGCTGAAGGATGTGGTGGCAGAATACTAAATTCATCCCGTGTTTTGTGACAAGTACAAATTTAGTTAACTTCCATCAATAATAGGTTTGTAATCAGTAGGCCTAATGATGTTTTTGCCACACCTCCCACGCGTGAATCTGTGAAGATGTTTTAGCCTGTCTTCTGCATAGATCATACCAAACTTCTGTGACAAGCACACTGCCGTCAATAACTTCCTTCTTATACCAATCTCCCCATAGCCATGATAAACTTATGGCGTAAACTTTTAAGCACCTTGTACGAAGATGTAAGAGGTCATTTTTCGTGATTACTCAATTAAACAAAACTGCAGAAGCATGGAAGTGTCAAAACAAATGTTAATAGTCTGTTAAAAAATCGAACGGTTACATCGTACTTTGTCAGGTCACTTCTTACATTGCCGTAAATATGGACTGCAGTAAAGGTCATGCACGAACCATACTGTGTTTGCACTGCTTTCACACATGGTCAGAATTGTTTAATTAAGAAATTATCTCGGTTTTGTGGTCAAGGATCCCTTGTTTTTAAACGAATGTGGCACGGACGATCAACATGTCAGGACTGGTAAGGTGCGCGATAAATCACGCTCACATAAAGCACTTAAGGCATGCATGAGCACTCGATCGAGCTCACGCGCTTTTAAAAGATAATGTCTGTTGATATGAACCACAACTAGTGAACAACCAGGCTTTTTATTAGCTGGGCACCGGGCAATTTTTACCTCATGGTCCCTGAGGACCCTGACATGTTGCGAAAGAGGTACACTGCATGGGCAATCTATGAGATCCTTAAGGACATAAGATACAACTTGAATGGGCAAGCAATCTACCATTATTCCATTAAATATTTTTTTTTGAGTACCACAGACCTGTACACAAAATTGCCCTTGATAAGCTGGCTCCCACCAACATATTTAGCTGCTGCCTCATAGGCAAGATGATTTCACTGTCATTTGTTTGGAAGACACTATCAATTTAACCCTCCCCACACATATCATCATACACTTACCTATTTACAGCAGTAACTTGTTCTTCAGTGTAATCTAGATTAAGGCTCCCGTTAGGTTTATCTCTTGAGAATGAGGACATACACTTACCTATTTACAGCAGTAACTTGTTCTTCAGTGTAATCTAGATTAAGGCTCCCGTTAGGTTTATCTCTTGAGAATGAAGACATACACTTACCTATTTACAGCAGTAACTTGTTCTTCAGTGTAATCTAGATTAAGGCTCCCGTTAGGTTTATCTCTTGAGAATGAGGACATACACTTACCTATTTACAGCAGTAACTTGTTTTTTTTTTTTTTTTTTTTTTTGCATGAGCACTCGATCGAGCTCACGCGCTTTTAAAAGATAATGTCTGTTGATATGAACCACAACTAGTGAACAACCAGGCTTTTTATTAGCTGGGCACCGGGCAATTTTTACCTCATGGTCCCTGAGGACCCTGACATGTTGCGAAAGAGGTACACTGCATGGGCAATCTATGAGATCCTTAAGGACATAAGATACAACTTGAATGGGCAAGCAATCTACCATTATTCCATTAAATATTTTTTTTTGAGTACCACAGACCTGTACACAAAATTGCCCTTGATAAGCTGGCTCCCACCAACATATTTAGCTGCTGCCTCATAGGCAAGATGATTTCACTGTCATTTGTTTGGAAGACACTATCAATTTAACCCTCCCCACACATATCATCATACACTTACCTATTTACAGCAGTAACTTGTTCTTCAGTGTAATCTAGATTAAGGCTCCCGTTAGGTTTATCTCTTGAGAATGAGGACATACACTTACCTATTTACAGCAGTAACTTGTTCTTCAGTGTAATCTAGATTAAGGCTCCCGTTAGGTTTATCTCTTGAGAATGAGGACCGTCTCTGCCTAACCGTTGGTTCCTCTGGCTCTTCACTCTTGCTTTCACTGTGATTACTCTGTTGATTATTGTCTGGTTCATCTTCTGGACTACTTGTGCTAGTATCTTCTTTTTGTAGTGATTCTAGTAATACTGTTACACAAAATACAATGTGAAAAAAGTGACGATTCAATTGCAAATGTGAAGTTTCTTTTTACTGTCCCCACAGTTAAAATCAACTTCAATTATATGTGGGCCAAATCCAAAAGCTCTGTTTCTGCGACAGAAGAATTTGATTGTTATATTCGTTTCCATTTATTCCCCTATTTTGGAGCTACTCATAATAATTACATAAATAGGAAAATACTTTAATCCGGTCATATGGACTAAATCCCCAGCACAGCAGGTACTCATAAATTTTAGTAATCACTATCGTAAATGCCCAGCAGGCACTCATAGGCATTTTTGCATTTAAATGCTAACTGTCCATTTACTCTCTACAAAATAATGAAATTCTTCTCATGAATGATCAAAACATATATGAAGACGGGTTGAAATAGACAGAAACTTCATTAATTTACAAATCTGAGGGCTCAATAGGTTTCACACCACTAAATATAGATGAGGTTGGACACCCTCTGGACAAAAGATGTTGGCCCTTTATAATTTATTGATTTTGTTCTGGGTGGCAAAGCACTTAAGACAGCGTTCAAGCTTTGACTTACGTTTAGCGGACACGGGTGTGAAAAAAATATTTAGGGTTGAAAACAGTCAAAATTCTTGATTACTTAAATGTTTCTAAGGGTAAAATGTCATATATTTTCAGATTTTGGCACTTAAAACCCCGTATTTTTCACTGATTTTGAGAAAAATTCAGTTTCTTGACCAATTTTAGTCAAAAATGGCCGTTTTCGGGTGACAAAAATTTTGACTTGCTAATTTCCTGTGAGTGTATGACAGCATTCAAGCTTTGACTTACGTTTAGCGGACACGGGCGTGAAAAAAATATTTAGGGGTGAAAACAGTCAAAATTCTTGATTACTTAAATGTTTCTAAGGGTAAAATGTCATATATTTTCAGATTTTGGCACTTAAAAACCCATATTTTTCACTGATTTTGAGAAAAATTCAGTTTTTTGGCCAATTTTAGCCCAAAATGGCCGTTTTCGGGTGACAAAAATTTTGACTTGCTAATTTCCTGTGAGTGTATGAACATGAAAACTACCTAGTAGTGACTAATTCTTTATGCTAATAATGTGACAGAGGTACATTTGTAATATTCACATCATTAAATGGGATCAATCTATTTCTTTATTTTTGTAACAGGGTTAGAAAGTTGGCAGTCAGGGTGACAATTGATTTGGGGAAAAATGCAATTTTTGCCAAATTTTGTGATTGAAAAAGCCATAACTCCTCAATGGTATGAGCTATGGTGATGCTTCATGTGTCTTTTTGTTCAGTATTTCAATAGCTAAATAGTGATATAAAACTTGACGAAGTTGAATGTACTGAAAAAAAATAAAGTAGTAATATGTTACCCCTACCCCTAACATTTCGGAGGGTGTGAAAAAAATAAAGGCCTTCGCAAAAAAATAAGTCCTTCAAAACTGGGACTCTCAGGGCTAAACAAATACAAACTTGCTATAGCCAAGACCTCCCTCTAGAGCAAGTTTATACTTGTTTAGCCCTTAGAGTCCCGGTTTTGAAGGACTTATTTTTTTTGCGACCAATTTTTGCTCAAATTTGAGGTCTTCGAGCAGAAATATGCCTGTACAGTGCTATGGGAAAAATTTTCAAGTTAATAATTATGCATTTTTTTATTTCAGATTCAGTTTCTACACAAAATTTCACCCTAGAAAATGGTATTTTAAGTAGAATATCTTTCCCTTTAAGTTTCCACCATTCTGTCCACCAAACTTAAGTCAAAGCTTGAATGCTGTCGTATGAACATGAAAACTTTTTTTTTTTTTTTTTTTTTTTTTTTTTTTTTTTTTTTTTTTTTTTTTTTTTTTTTTTTTTTTTTTTTTTTTTTGACTAATTCTTTATGCTAATCATGTGACAGGGGTACATTTGTAATATTCAAATCATTAAATGGGATCGATCTATTTATTTTTGTAACAGGGTTAGAAAGTCGGCGGTCAGGGTGACAATTAATTTGGGAAAAAATGCAATTTTCGCCCAATTTTGTGATTGAAAAAGCCGTAACTCCTCAATGGTATGAGCTATGGTGATGCTTCTTGTGTCTTTTTGTTCAGTATTTCAATAGCTAAAGAGTGATATAAAACTTGACTAAGTTGAATGTACTGAAAAAAAAATAAAATAGTAATATGTTACCCCTACCCCTAACATTTCGGAGGGTGTGAAAAAATAAGGCCTTCGTAAGAAAAATAAGTCCTTCAAAACTGTGAGGTTTAAGGCTAAACAAATATAAACTTGCTATAGCCAAGACCTCCCTCTAGAGCAAGTTTATATTTGTTTAGCCCTGAGAGTCCCAGTTTTGAAGGACTTATTTTTTTGCGGCCGATTGTTGCTCAAATTTGAGGACTTCAGGCAGAAAATATGCCTGTACAGTGCTATGGGAAAAATTTCATTATGCATTTTTTATTTCAGATTCAGTTTCTACACAAAATTTCACCCTAGAAAATGGTATTTTAAGTAGGATACTTTCCCTTTAAGTTTCCACCATTCTATCCACCAAATGTAAGTCAAAGCTTGAACGCCGTCTTAACTTTGGGTGGGCAAGTGTCTGGATGTGGGTCTGAATTTCAGCTTACTTCCGTGCTCATGTAGCCTTCCCAAATTCAGACCTTTTGCCCAAATTCAGACACTTTCAGTTACCAGTGATCATGTTTCAAGGAAAATAACAATAATTAAGCAAGTCTTTCATGCACACAAATTTTCAGATGACCATGAACAATGCGCATGCGTGCACACACACACAATTTTCATTTTTGGTTGTGAAATATGGTTGCTTTGGAGCAACGTGTAGGAAAAAAAATCTTACTTATAAAAGTGCAGAGTGCACACAGTAAGCACCATGGCACTCAACACTACAGGGTGAGTCAAAAAGATTTACACTCGATTTCAGAAAAATATTACAAATATTTAACAAGCTTAGAAATTGCTTTTTATACATGAAAACAATAGCTCATTATATCCACTGCCACTGGTAAAAACACCGAAACATCATATTTTATATGTGATAGTCAATAGCTTCGGTAGATTTTGCCTGTTGTAGAAAAATTTAAACAAAACGAGTGAAATCTTTTTGACTCACTCTGTAGCAAAATGGGGTCCAGGGATCGTGTCTTTGGGACCTGATGGGGTCCAGGAGCCTGCCTTAGGTTGCCTGAGGGGCCAGGAAAGGGGCATGGAACACCAAATTTGAAATTTCTTTTTATTATTAAAATATTTACCCAAACATGAGGCTGATTCTGAATTTTGTATTTGCTCCTATTACGAAATTAGAAAATGGCACAATTTTTGTGACCCTTTGAAGAAAATATTTTTCAGCAAATCCGTTCACATCGAGAACATTTCGATAGAGAAGAGAAAGCTTTACATAGTGCAAAAAATTAGATTTTTCAATTTTTTAGGGACACCTGTTATGTGAAAATCTCTCGTTGAACCTTGAAATTACATGAATTTATAATGTTACTAGTCCGCCCTAATTGGACTAGCATCTAGCGTATGGGACCACATACAAAAAAGATCTAATTAACAAGCTGGAAAATGGTGCAAAGACGCTCGGCAAGATTAAGATTGGTTATGATATGACTACAGAAAAGGGTGCCACGTTGCGCACCACTGCAGTCTGCACCCAGATAAATTCAGCAGCTTTGACGGAATCCCGTACAGTATCAGTGCACTTTATTCGTCAAGGCTGCTGAATCAACTGGGAGCAGACTGCATTGGGTGCGCAAATTGTGGCTACCCACAGCAAAAACAGTAGTGTCCAGGATATGTTAATTGTCCTGGAGTGGGACTCATTGAAAATCGTAGGATCACCAGCAGATTGACCACCTGTATAAAGCCAGACAGAAGGGACTTGCCCCTGACCGGTCGATGACATCCTTCAGCCACTCGCCGCTGTACAGGCCACAGATATAGAAAAGGAGATCACCGGTTGCCATACCGGCCTGTACCAAAATCGTTGTCACCAAAAATACGCGCTATTGGGGGGGTATTCGTGTTTTTACCGAGAACACGCGAAAAGGAACGGAAGCAGTCCTGTGCGTATTACCATGAAGACCGTTTCTCGTCGAACGGCAACCGCAGGGTTTGAGTAAAAAGATTGCATGGAAATATGATCGAAAGGTGCTCGCGGTTGTCAAAATCCCTCCTTCCGATCACATTTGTATGGTGCGAGTGGACGTGGTTGTGGATCATAAAAAATTACCTCATTGTGAATTTTTAGTCTTTATGTTGTGGTGTATGATGGGGAAAAAACAATGATGCTGAAAACAGTTTTCTCCCTCCCATGTCACCAAAACATCTGCAAGTTTTGAATTAAAATCTGTCGCTGGTTTGAATCGTTGTAGCAAAAATGTGAATTAAATTTGTCAGTGTTCGACCACATTTGAAGACTTCTGATAACAAAAATCTCAATTGTGATTTAGAGTAAGTGTAGAGTAAGTGTAAGTGTGTGGTGTGGGGGGGGGGGGTGTTGTCGATCGGGTCACCCACCTTTAATTAACTGAAACATGGATATAAAAGATCAATGTATCTATAGCCCACTTTGCCTCGTGGCTTTTGAAGGATTTTCCCAAAATAATATCTAATACGAAAACAATCGACCCCAGAAGAGCAACACGTTGTAAAAGACGTATGTAGACCGCATTTGATATTGATAATTAATACATACCTAAAACTTTGGGCTAAATAATGGTATTACATTTACGAGCCGGACCCGTCCTTTTTTATTTGTGAATGCAAATGTCTTGTTTGACGCAGAACAGCAATATTATTACAGATGCTATACACTTCAGTTAAGAGCAAAATCAGACATTAAATTTGAAATAAAGGCTGCCTATACGGTTTTAAACCAGCTATCTACTTCTCCGTAAAAACGGAAAACTTTTACGTGTATTTCCGTACTCCAATCATTTTTGTTTTTTATATACAGTTATATAAAAACGGATGTTGACAAAATCGTTTTGTCTTGTTTGGGACAGAGTGTTTCACGGGTGTTAAAAGTTCTATGCATTTGAAATAATATAGTACATCAGCAAAGTTCACCCTAACTTCAAATAAATGTTTTTTAATCATGAGAGCCTTATTATTTGAAAGAAACTCAATTCCTTAGACGGTAGACCTACATGTAAAATTACCATGAAATTTACCATCACATTAGTATAAAAAGGCTATACAATACCGTAGTTTGTGGGATTTGGAAATACAGCAAAGTGTATTTTATGTTAAAATTTAAGGGCTATTATGACGAAATTTAAAACTGTCGGCTCTTATTCATTTTAAACAGTCAATATCAAATATATAAGTGAATTGTACTACAGTATATAACAGTAAAAAAAATGTAAGTTTCACGGTATTATACAGTCATCAATTTCTGTCAACAAAAACACGGGGTAATGAAAATTTTACAGGTTTTGATCCAGGATTTGATGTTAGATTTTACACAAGTGTAAATTTTACGGGTACACAAATGGTAAAAAAGTTCACATTAGTGGCGTCAGTGGTTTTGTTTTTAATTCTATACGTGTTCTCAAAACTCTGTAATAACTTACTAAACGAATACATATTTTAACAATTTTAGTGTTTTTATGTGATTTAATTCTTTTTACAAATACTGACGCTTTTACCGTATTTTGTTGCAGAAATGGACGTCCGTTATATACTGTAAACTTTACAATTTTTTTCAACAGTGCATTTTCGAAAATTCCGGTGGGTCCTTTTTCTATTACCAGGGATGTCTATGGCCATGCGTTTTATTTAACCTCGCCGAATTTTGTCACACACCATTTTGGAAATTTGCGGCCGGTTTTTCCTTCAAATGATCCTATCTTTCAAACGTTACCCCCCCCACAAGAAAAGTAGACATTTCTGAAAAGGAATTAACAAGGAATAAAAAAAAAAAAAACCATCAAATTATTGTCAGGTGTAAGATTCTAATGCTACATGTATTGGTTTTTGTTTTTTAATGAGGCAAAAATGTCACTGAAAGTGACCCATGGTTATAATGTCAAAAAACTTGTTGTGTTACACTGTATTCTGATGTTGATGTCATTTCTTTGCAGCTGAGACTTAGGCCGTTCCAGCAATATATATTGTAGGGGGGTTGTTAGCACTCACATAAAAAATGAGATACTTTTTCAAAAAATGACCCAAAACAAAACATGCATTTTTTTTCGCAATTCAATAGACTCACAATAAACATCCTCCCACAGGGTTTCTTGGTCATATGTACAATATAGTTAGCTGTATCTTTATCCTTAGAATAAACTTCTTCAACTTTGTTCCGCTCGAAAGATTAAAATGGTTTGCAAAAGTCACTGAATGAGCAACGGAGAGCATGATTGAGCCGTGCATGATAACTCAACATGTTAAGATAAAATACAAATGGATAATGCACATAATAATGTCAACCAGCAAATTAAACTTTTCTTCAGACCAGTACACTGTACAACTATTAACACAGAGTTATGTGTAAAGTTTCATTACAGTAGTCAGGACATCTTTAAGAAAGGATTGACTGTTTTTGGGGTTTCTCACATGGCAAGGGCAACACAGAATATCGGTATATCTAAATTTGCCCAAAGTAAATCCGTGGCAAGATTTAAGTAAGTTCAATCTCAAAATACAAGGATACAATCCTTTGGTATGATAGCAGTAAGAGTTTTGTATTTGGTTTGTACTGATGAGGATTGCCTGCTTGAGGTGCCTAATAATAATACCTGTGATTACCTTTGTGCCATGTGGATATTGGTTTAGGGACCAAATTCATCAACTGTATTTCTAGTTCTTCAATTATTTTGATGCCATGGATGCAACATGAAGCAAAAAGAAAATCCTATTTTAATGCATGTGCAATTCGGTCTTAGAGCTATATGGTATTATCATTTAATATAGTTCAGTGATCAGCGTTTTAATAAAATTTCTTCCTTCGACTGAAATGGAGTTCTACTGTTATTATTATTATTTTAGCATTAATGTAGGCCTATGGTTTGGAGAACATACTAGTAGGCCTATCAATGGCCTACAGCGTGGATTTATATTTTAGGTATTTACCACCCTTATACAAAATAAAGATGATACTGTCGCTCTATATTGATACCAAATTTGTTGAAAAACACATTGGATTTAAAGAAAATATCAACATTATTTGCACTTCAAGGCACTAAAAAATTACATTCCCATAGAGATTGTACATAGCGCACCGCTTCCACATGCACCGCGTCCTCCACCACCCCCGAATCGTCAATGAATTGAATCCTTCGACGTATGTTCAAGATCCATCAAGGAAACTGCCATACTTATAATTAATGTTTCAGCGTCATTGATGCCAATTTACTCCCATATCTCTTATACTTCAAAAGATTCATTTAAATAAACCGACTAAACGACCACCAGTGAAAAAATTTGTGGACTTCCCACCACACTTTTTGGGTGTTTCAAGTTCAAAAAACGCATGGCCCTTATACTTGAAGGACCCTCTCCTCTTCCTCAATGACGAGTGTTTTGTGCTTTTAACAACTTTTAGAGAATGCTAACATAACTTAGTTTTGTACTTTTTTTGTTCATATCACTTACCTATCAAAACGTAAATTAGCTCTGCCCGACTCTAGACAAGAAAAGACCCGCCTGCTTGAATTATGCACAATCACAGCTTCTCTACAATTTGAACTCTATTGCTTTGATAACTTATCATAAACATAAAACAATCGATGCTTTTGTCGACTGCAAAATAAAAAGGCGCCAGCATCATGAAACGGTGAAAAATAATGTAACGAACGTATGCGAGTGCGTACCACAGACACGCGTTTGAAAGTTAACGCTGAAGACGTGCCAACGCATACGCTTAACGAAATATTCCGAGATGCGATTGTAAAATGCATTTGCAAACATATACGAATACCCCCAAATAGCGCGTCCATGCCGGACAAACAATGGCGGCCAGGCCGGGATCTCCTTTTCTATATATCTGTGGTCAAGGCACTCTCACCTGAATTCTTATCAAACCCACACTCATATCTGCAATATAAGGAACCTCTTACAAATATTCCTATTGGATAAAACTATCATATAAACAACTTTTAAAACAAGTATACAGGATAAAACAGCTTCACGACAAGTACATTGTACTTTTAAAACCACCTGGAAACAGCAGACTAGGGAAAATTATACTGCGCACTCTTTTAATGCCTGTTTGGTTAACAATTGTAATCGTTAGGCAGTACATCAACAGAAACAGTGTGTTGTTTTTGTTAGCCCACATGTCACTACTGGGCAGACTTGCTGCACATGAGACACTCTGCCGGAAATCATTTTATTGCCAAAGTCCCATCAATTAGCTTTCATAAATTGCTTTCCACAAACAAAACGCACGGTTGTTCCTGGTTAATTCTGCGCTGCGTACTGATGCTGAGTGAATTACTTTAGATGCCCGGGTGCGTCGGCGATCACCGGCAAACAGCGCTTGAAATATGAAGTTACAAAATCCTTTTAACGTGAAATATATCTTACAGAAAATGTAGACGAATGTCAAAGGAACAAAAAAACGTTTGATGGCTCTGCATGCGGAAAAATTACCGGTTAAAGGGTGAATTGTTTATCTTAACATTGCACTATATGCCGCTGCCAGGCGATTCCCCGCCATCGTAATCTTAAATAGACAGCTTTGAAAAAAATAAAATATTAAAAAACAGAAAAAAACTAAAAAATCAATAAAATTAAAAAATCAAGTAGCTAAGTACTGCCCTCAAATTAGAAATCCACGTGGCCTACGTATTTTGGTAGTATCGTACAGTATTAATACTATGCAAAAACCTTATCCTATTTCGGCCAACCAAAGCTGGCCAGCTGCTGGTTCCAACCAGACTTACATGGCTTAAATTAATTATACTAGAGAAAAAAGTGATGAGAATCTGGTTACGTAATTAGCTTGAGGTTCCACCCGAATACGCACACACGTGTGAAGTCGAAAGCATAAATGTATTCTAACCCAATGAGGTCAAATTATGTCTATGAAATTCTATAGGACCACAATTTAAAAACTGCATGCAAGGGTGAGAGTAGACTTTAAACTATTCATTTTTCCATTATCTTTCGTTTTAAATAGTTGCATGTTGAAAAAAGGCATAACACTTCCGGAAACCATATGTCCTTCCGAGTTATTTGATCAAGGGCGCGCTAGTATTTAGGGTTGGCGAAAGAGGTCACAGATCAGAAACGAGTCCCTCTGCCAGAAGGCGAAGCTCATTATTTGCCACATAATCAAGGTCTATTGCCGGTTGAATGCGAATACAAACACGTCACTGAAAGTAACATGTATGATCACGTGATTTATTGTGACAGTAAGACCCCTGGTTGGGCCGCCATTTTTTGTTTTTGTTAACCATGGAGGAAATGACAAGGTCCAGTGTTCGTTTAGAAAAGAAAGTTACAGCACAAACTTGGGATTAGGAAGTTCAGTTACCTATTACGTTAATCGGTGACCGATCTACTGCACTGGAACTCTAGTGGTTAGTGTTGTAGAGATCAAACACATTTCTACAAAATCATCAATTAATTAAATAAGGCTAATCCAATGTTCATTCCCGCTCAATTGTTGTCGCAGATATCGTCCCTCTAACCTTCTAAACGGGAATTTAAAAAAATGATGTAGGTTGGTAGCTATCGTGAGGATACTTGAATAAGTCATCTCAACAAAATGAGCAAGTTGTCGCGGCCCTTTCAACGCCCCATTGGAAACGCATGGGCTTAAACATAGACCACGCCGCATGGCACCACGTTTGATGAGGGTCGCATTTAAGTTACTAACGGTTTTGACTGACGAAATGTGTAAATCGGAACGTTGCGACTGGTTACAGGCCTCAGAGTGTGGTTTTGGAAAAGTTCTGATGACAAGGACAGTGGGCGTTGTTGTTGTGAATCCGATGCGTGGTTCCGGAGATATAGATTTTTGAAAAATTACGATTTTCTTTTGCTCCACAACGAAAATATTCCAGAACTCAACAAGAGTATAGATCTATTGATCAAAGAATTTTGTATTTTGTACAAAAGCAATTTGATCGCTAATAGCTCTCCGAAATGAAGACAATATGAGCAAGCATAAAGTGCCACCAAGAAACCGCTGCATGCCAACTTGAAATGGCAACCCTTATAATGCAGTATGTGGTTCTCACGTGGCTTGGTGCTGTGCTTTGGTGACAGTGTGATGTAAGATCCCACATATTTTGTATCTCAGTGAAATATGAAGTACGTAAACTTTAATAGCGAGGTAGGGCTTCGATGAAGAAGGAAGCATTTAAAAACCAAATGTTTTCCGGGCGGATCCCGGATTTGAAAAAACGTCAAAATTACCGGGGGCTTTCTTCTAAAAAGGCTGTAATGGTCCAAAATAGTCAAAATGGGCGATTTGCAAGAATTTGCAGATTACCGGGAGGCGCGGCGCCCCCTCCCGCCCCCTACCTGGATCCGCGCCTGATCCATTATAATCGCCGAAATTTACACTAGTTGATTAGACCTGCCTTATGGCAGGTCACTCAATTTGGCTTCTTGAAGAATTATTTTACATTAGGCAACGGTCACCAGGGGGAAGTGCAGGATTTCAATGCTTTCGGCGAAAAATGTCGAATTCACCAGTCGCTTCCCGTAAAAAATCCACATTCCTCCTGCAAGTTCATTGTCCTCCTCGCTTCTGATGAAAAAAATCATATTCCACTCTTCGCTTACAATTTTCTTCGGCATTCCCCCAAGTCCTCCTTTTCCCCTGGCGTAAATACAGACCCCTCCTCGTTAATTTTAAAACAATTTCACGAGGGGTGGGGGGGGGGAGTGGGATGCACTCCAATTATAAAATTCTTAGGGGTTTTAGGCTAGCGATCTCAGACCAGAGGCATTGGTGACATGTAAAAAATAGAGGTCTTCGGGTGAGAGACAGCCAAAGTGCCCATAAATAGGGGTTATTGGACGACACATTGGCTTAAATTAGCCCAAAAATGTAAATTTTTCAAAAACGAGGGTTATTTGGGTGAAGATGTTCAAAATTCACCTCCCCCAAAAAAATCGGGGTCTTGGGTGGAAGTGGTAAACCTTTAAAAATTATGGCGTCTTTGATGGGACACTGATGCTGAAAACGGGGGTCTTAACAGGCCTTATATACATTTTGAGCATTTTGACAAAAAAAAAACAAAAACAAATATGTAAATTAGGTCAGGAAATTATTTCAAATCATTGTGTACAAAGTTCTGTTTGTACAGGTTTGAAGGAAAACAATGAAATTACAGATTGATGCTTGTTAAACTTCCCACGAAAGAAAAATCATTGAAAAATCTCCAAAATTATGCCCATTTTTGCCACAATATGCAAAATAGGCCTATTGCCACATTTGATACAAACTCCTCTCTTCATATTGTGTTGGTAAAGGTTTGAAGGGGAAAGCATAAAAATTTCAGACTGTTAGCTTGTAAACTTCTCACAAAAATGGTAAGAAAATTAACCAAGCTCTTAAAGTGGCACATTTTTGGTTAAAATATGTTCATTAGGCCAATTTAAGGGACGCATATTGGGCTCATTTGGTTCATAATTTGTTTGTTTATGCTTATCGATACATTCCTGAAATTTTCAGATTGTTTGGATTGTGATTTAAAAAAATACAAATTTTGCTATTTTGGGTCAAAATATATGCAATTAGGGTAAAGTAAGGGTATCGAATAGACTGCAAATTCTGTGAGTGTATTAAGAAAAGCTGCAGAATGATATTGTGTAAATTTATCTTTAGTAATTCTATATTAATAAATAGTTGTTTTCCTTTCATTGAAAAAAACACAAAATTTAAACATTTTTCCTCCTCAAAAATGATTTTTAAAATTAGTTGGTAAAGGCGAGTCAAATGCTTGCAATTTATGTATCTGTGTATGGTACATATATCAGAACCATACCTTAAAAAAATCAAGTGTATACATTTTATCGTTAAGATTTGTACATGTTGTGTGTGAAAGTGACATGACCATGTGCCCTGGCAAAAATAAAGAAAATAAAAGATTCGAACCTTTGACACTTGGTCTCCAAATGACTGTTTGTGCGAGTTACAAAAAAAGGAATAACTTTGCAAAGGAATGACACGGATTTCAAAAATTCGAAGTGATCTGAGTTGCTGAAGAGTTTCTCTGTCACATACATAAATTTTAAATCCACGGATGCAGACACTTATTTTCACCTGAACTGCCTATTGGGATTTTCTCGAAAATGGCTGTATAACACTAAAATCTGCCTGCACAGGCTGAATTTTACATGAAAAGAGGCACTGTGAATGCTCTGTGCATGTAAAAACCCCTCTAAATCGAAACACAAGGGCGAATTAAAAAATTCGCGATTTCTTTTTTGGCAGTAAAAGGGATCATCATAAAAGGAGGTGGCACTGCGGTTATGGCGCTGTAATCAACCTTAACGATGAGGTAGGGGTAATTAAGAAGTGGAATACTATTCGATATTGTAGCGTGTTGTCCCAACGTCAATTCGCACGTGGCCTTGTTCCAAAGGTTTTTTCAGTGGTGGGGCCGCACGCTGGCAACAATCCCAGGGGTCACCCAGGGGATGCGGTTCACGATTCGAATGAGGTTATAGACTCGAGATGGGGATTATTTAGTTGCATGTAAACATGCCAAATATATCTTACGCATTTCAAAGTAATTCCATGACAAGTATACCATGAAACACTAATAACAAATTAATTAGGGAAACTATGAGTACATTTTTATTCTTGGAAACCAATCTATGAAATATTATAATTGTTTCAAACAGTATTTTATTACATATCAAACATTGCTACTGCGCAATGAGGGTCAAGTGAGCGGTTAATGACAGGGAAAATCAATTCTGAAATTTTCCCGGAAACACAAGGTGAATATTGCATCGACTCAAAACAAAAACCCGACTAACTTGCAAGGACTGCTATACGTAGTTACATGCTGCTTTATTTTACTTACGATTAATTAGTGTCATTCATACTAATTTGACAATTTAATTACAAGAGTTCCCGGATCAGGTTTTTAAGATGTCCAAATTCATAAATTCTACGGGGAAAGCATAGATTTTCACTAAAAAATGCATTGAGTGGCCGTTTTCGTTTCTGTTCGAGAACGATCATTAAGATGTCATGATGGAAAATTTTATATATCGAACTGCGCGTGGGTACATTGACCTTGTGGATTAATTCATAAAAAACTTCTGAGCATGATGAGTCATCAAGCAAACTTCTGTCACCGGAAGCTAGCTGGCGGTCAGTGACGTTATTAATTAGCGGCCCATTGGCGTCGGAACCGGGGCGGACAGAACGTACAGGTAAGTCCCAATAATTTTGCACCCTCGCCCTCGCCGCCCCCCCACAACATGAAGTCAAAACTGATTCGGATTCAGAAAAACAACATACGAAATTTGCAGAAATCTGCACAGGAAGATCCCCCAAACGACAACTAACGCATATTCTGCTCCTAAAGCCAGCAAGGTTGAACTTATTCATATTTTCCAAGCCAGGTAAGCTGCCGCTATCAGGTTGCCAGAATACCATTAAATGCATGCTGACTCATATTTTATTTTAAAGAGTATCCTAATGTATCTTTCCTTTATGTTATTAAAGCAGACAATGACGAAACTTTGTCTTGAAATCGGTTATGATCACTGACCCTAAACAATTTTTTTTTGTTTTTTTCTGTGCTTGTAAACAGTGTCTATTATGATTCATCGTCTGAACTGCGCACCAAAAATACACATGTTATTTTCAACGTTGGACTTCTGATACGAACCATAACTATACAATATTTGTTGTCATTTTCCTTATATTTGGCAGAGATTACAAAATGTGTAGGCTGGAAAGTTTCGAATGTTGCCCCGCCGTAAAAAATAGGCACTGCGACTCTAGTTATTGCACTTTCCTCAGCCAAAAAAGGAACTTTGAAGGTAATATCTCTGCCAGTTATGTGTTTTTATGGTGAAAAACCGCTAGACAATCAGTTGTGTTTAAAAAAAATCCTAGTCGCTAAAAATGTTTCAACGAGGAGCGGATATTTTGCTAGGACGGCCCATAACAATTAAGTTTGAACTACACGGTTAGCTCACGGTCTCTATGACGTGTAAGATTACTAGTCACCATAAACGTTTATAAGAAACTGAGTCCCGTTCTTAGAGCATACTTGCAGAAGTATATGGACAATTAATTATGGCCTCCTCTATCTACATGAAAGACAATGACTGAATCGACGGTTCCAACAAACAAATGCTCTAGTGACCCCCCAATATACTGGTCGTCCAGGGATGGAATAAAATGAAGCCGCCCATGAAACACAAATGGCTACGTCTAATAGGCAATAGCAACCCGGCAATCTACCGCCCTGAACGAAAATGCTGAAGAAGTCTGCAATGGCACCCCTGATATGTACTTACGACTGGTCATCAAATGCCAAGGAATAAATTGACGCCGCCCTTTGAAGCGCAAAAGAGCAATTTTGATAAGAACGCAAAAAAAAAGCAACAGCGCCCTGCTGAAGGCTACACTTTGTTACACTCTGCCACCATTATTAGAAACAAAATTGCACAGGGATACAAACAACTATGAAGGAATGAACTGATGCCGCCATAGAAGCAAATGTGCATAGGTCGATGATGACCCTAAGTTCTCTTCTGGCTCCATGAATTATTAACAGATTAAGCCGCCCTTTAGAGCAAATTTGTAGAAGTCTACCACAAGCAGCGGCGCCCATAGTCTGGTTATCCGATTAAAATAATGAATAATAATGACTAAGAAAAGCAAAGTTGCAGAAGTCTTATAAGCGGTGGCGCACCTATTCTGGGCTATTCAATAATGTATGAAACTTTTCCAGAAATATGGGGTTCTTTGGGTTGAAAATTTTGAACAATTTAAAAAAACAAAAATAGGGGTTTTTGGGTTTAAAAATTTTTCACCTTCTCCCAAAAATAGGGGGGGTTTGGTATGATAGTGGTGACATTTCAAAAAATACTGGGTCAATGGGTTGACAACGGTGCTGAAATGTGGGGTCTTAACAGCACTGCATACGCGTCACCTCCAAAAAATGGGAATCGCCCCCCTCCCGAAACGATTGCCATCGATTCTTGATATAAAAGGCTGTGATGTTCTGCTTTTTGCAGAAGGTCTCATAATGAAAGCCCCGTATACCGGTCGGCCAAGAAGACAGAAGAACCATGCTATTCAAATTTGTTATATCAAAATAAAACATTGAGAAAATGTGTTTTGGAAAGGAAACATTGCAAGGGTTCCGTGCTTCGCGTGGGAGATGGACTAGACACCTATTTCCACACCACCCCGCCGCCACTTGGTACATGAATTCGCATGGACACTTTACATAATGGAGTCAAACAAACGTAAACCATATGTCCTACTCTTTTTAAGTCCATTAATCTTATTTTGCTATAGAAGCATCCATGGGAACCAATTACAAAATTTCACCGGTGTTCTATTAATTTTATATGAGAAAAATGTGTTTTGCGCAAGCAAACATTGCTTTATGGTTCCGCGCTTCGCGCGGGCGGGAGAGGGAGAGGGAACCCTTCCGAACCCCCCCGTGCAGAGCTTTAATATATGACCTCTCCAGCGCGATGGACTTTATGTTTTGGGCAAATTGCCGTTATTAGGTCAACCAAATGGTCCAAAATTTGAAATTGTTATATTTGCTTAAGTTTTATGTCATAAGGAAGGTAAAAGTGTCGTGTTTCAGGGAATAATATGGAACTTGCCAATATTCATATTTTGCCAGATTTAAGGCTCTACTGACAGAGGTGTCAAAATGCATATTTCTGCAGAGAAAATTGAATTTTTTTATTCACCCTGTAATAGGAACTCCAGATATGTATTGCACAATTAGTTTTAAAAAGGGACTCTTTTAAAAGTCCATTGCATATGTAATTGTAATATATGAATAATATTTCAAAGCTGGAATTTTTTTTCTAATGGCCTGTTTACTGGGTATCTCCTTAAATGTAACGTCCGCAACAAAAAAATACTAGTTTTTTAGTTTAAAATAACTGAGGCAAGTTAAAATTATATTACTCATACTCTGGGTTACCTCAATGTGGGCCTTTGATTTATAAACAGCAGTAAATGAACTTCTACATCACCTCTATACCGTTGCGGACGTCCAGGTAAATGTACGTCCGTAACTGTACGTCCGCCACAAAATATTTACAACTAAGACAAACCTGCAATTTCTCATTCAAATTGTGTAATGTTTGTAATTCAAGTTAAAAGCAGTGGTCTAAAAGTAAATATAACATTTTAAGACCAAATAGCATTAGTTAAGTACTTAATACTGATCATTATTGTGCATAAAATTTTTGCGCCTTGTAATTTTGAGCATTGTCACTCAAATTTTACCTATTTTTTTCTTTTTTTTTAGAAATACTATAGCTAGTTTTAACGAAACTATATATTAGTACTCTTAATTTGTGCTAAGTGTCAAAAAAAAAGGTGCAAAATGTAATGCAGCACAAATAGCTTCACTTTCATCACTGGGCTGAAAAAACCTCATATGTTGTCTTGTTGGGCCCGTAAACATGTTTGAAAGCATAATATAGGTTACACATGAGATTTCCTTTAACTTTCAAGGCATGAGGTTTTTTTCCTGTGCCATGATGTTATCAAAGCATTCTGATGTTATTGTATTACACTACAAATTACAAGGACACACACACACACACAGAGACATACACTACAAATTCCAAGTCCACACACACACACACACACACACAGTTATAAGCATGCATCCCCACACCCCTTGAAAAATGGACTGGTCTGCTGTCACTTTTGTTTGGTCTAATTCAATTAAATCTTGGACTATTCAATTAAAAAGGGATGTGATTCTACTGTTTTTATAAATTTATGTATGGATATGATGTGCAAGTTTATTAAAAAGAGTTTGCATAACTTATTAGAGCATCATTTTTTGTACTGTTGTAGCATTTGTACTTTGGTACAATTTGACATGATTAACCTTACAGGACAATCAGTTAACAAACAAACATCTTGCCTATATGTTTGAAATTTGGCAGGGGTGGTAGTTTTCAGCAGTTTGGATATTTTTGGGAAATGACCCTGTTTGTGTGAAAATAATGTGTGATGTATTGGCCAAATTTTGGATTATAGCTGGTCATGTGTCATATTTGGGTACATTAACTTTCTGCTTACATTTAATATGCATTACTATGCATGTTGGAGCACCCTGTATGACTAGAATGGATTTTCTTTTTAAAAATGTTTCAATCAATCCTCCTGAGTGTTCAATAGTGATGACTTAATCACACTTGTCATTGTGCTTATTTTTTAAGTTGATTGAGGAAAGTTTAACACCTGTAATGAAATTGTGAATAACTGCATGCATCATGCAATAAAGTTTAACTAAATTGATCACCCGTGTATGTAATCAAGCAGAAACTATATTACTGTGTGGTACATGATCTTGAGAGAATTCTAAGTACTTCCAATACATAAAAGTCTTAAAACCTTTTGTCTCTTTTATCCAATAGAAGCAGCTGAACAGGTATAATACTTGTGTATTGTTTTCTGTGGGTATCACCCTATTATATTATGGAAAACCCTAAAACCAAATTAAATATATTCCTTAGTTCATACCCTTTCAGAATAACACTTTCCCCACCTGACATGTACAGTTCTTAAGCTTGAAAGGGAAAATGCCATAGTTTTGTAATTTTACCTGTGTATTTTTGACCCCCCCCCCATGACACTCAACCAGCAACAGATCAATGTAAGACTTAACAGGTCATAATAAGGAATTATAAAGAAATGACACATGTATCAGAAGTCGTTAAGGTTTGTGATACACATTGGTGGTGAAAGTGAAAAACTCCCTCAAAATCACATGGCCAAATGTGAAAATATTAAAATTAAATGAAAATTGGACCTTTTTTTTTTTTTTTGGTTTCGGACTAACTCCCAAATTTACCACGTTTAACAACCTATTTATGATCAACTTTTGTGTTTTAACAAATAAAGTTTTCATGTTTTCAAATTGATAACTAACATATTGCTGTATGTGTCTTTATTTTCAACAGTGTTTATTGTTCAGAAATTATTTCAGTTTGTTGTTGCGGACGAACTATTGAAATATTCAAGATAGTTCACAGTGTACGTCCGCAACGCAAAAAACTGTACGTCCGCAACGTAAAAATTAAGAATTTTAACCAGCGAATGCCTGCAATTTTTTTTCTTTGCTGGTTTATTTACCTTGGTTTCCCTCTTGCAAACAAACTGTACAGTTTCACAATTGCTCCATACACTTCAGAGCGAATTGCGCGGATCCACAGGTAACCTCCAAAATTACATTTCTGTTGAATACGTCCGCAACGGGGGGGTGGGGGTATTTTTGTGAGCCTATCTTAGCTGACCAAGAATGGTATTGGAATAGATTGTCCAATTTTTCTACTTCTTGTCTGGTACAGACAATTCAGATTAGATTAAAAAAATCCAAATCCTGATTTTAAAAAATCTAGTCACCAAGTTTCCTGAAGTACGTCCGCACTCCGACTTCCCTTTTTGTTAAAATAAAACCTTACTCATTAACTATTTTGTTTATTTTTTAAGGCTTTGATGGGGATTTGTGATTGAGTGGCCTTTCAAATTTGTTCCATCAAATCCCTACGAGAAAATGTGAATTGGAATAATGAACATTGCAAGGATTCCGCGCTTTGCTCTGAAGGGCAACCCCTCCCACATCCACCCTGTCGCTTCATAAACTCTCAAGTCAATTGACTTATGATTTGTCAAATAAACCTTACAATTAAATAATTTACTTTTTCAGACCGTCGATCTAAAATACTATATTCATTATAGAAAGTAAGCTTGCTAATTTCAAATTGTCTCATCAAATTTTCACTATAAACGTACTTTGGAAAATGAACATTGCATTGCAAGGGTGCCGCGCTTCGCGCGAAAACGGGAGCCACCTCTCCCACCCCCCGTGCCGCTTCATATATGAAATACAGGTCAACTGACTATATTCGTTCAAATAAACCTTACAATACTCAATTTTACTTTTAAGACCGTTAATCTTATGTAATCATTAAACTATATCATTATAAAGTTATTCTTTTGCTAATTTTCAAATTTGTTCCATCAAATTTCACGAGAAACTGTGCTTTGGAAAATAAACATTGCAAAGGTTCCGGCTCTTTCGCCGGACCCTCCCCCCCACCCCCTTAACATTTAAGATTTTCAACTTTTGAAAATCTTCTGGTGAGGCCTACTTTGTTCTAGACAAATGGAAGTTGCAGTCCTGTGGAACCGCGATGTTTAAAACACGTTCAAAACGTCATAATGGCCTATCGTATGTGATAACCTCGTCTACCTGAGCCATTTTTTGTAAAAAAAATTGCCGAAGGGGGGTGGTTACCACCCCCCTGTGATTTCGTTAAGCGGAGCACCCGATTCTTGTAAATTTAGTACCACAGGATAGCTTAGTTCGTTCTTTCCATTGGTACCAAAATAAGTCTAACATACCGCCATCCCCACTATGGTTGAGGAAAGTACAAAATACTGATATAGGGTGGAAAATTGATATTTCGCATTTTAGCGACTCAAAACACCCTATTATAGCTCTCAAAATGATGTCATTATATACAACTAGTAGTCATTTCCCATCAAGTGAGAGTCAAAACCGCATGAAAACTGATTTTCCTAACTTTGGCAAAAATGGAATTTTTCACTGTGTGTGTCTAGGAAATGGCAGTTTCTGCTTACATGCAAACTTTTGACGTCATTAGGACGTAATGCTAGGTATGTTGGTCACTTGATTTTGGTATCAATGGAAAGAGAGGACCATATTTATCTATTGCAGGCATGAGAATGAACTTTCATAAAAAAACTGAAAGCGGAAAAATAACTGAAAAACGCGTGAAATCCAGCAGAATCCCTCAAATCGGGCTGAAAATAAATCAAAACGCGTAAATTCGGGCCAAAAAAAAAACGAATTCAGTTTTTTAAACTGAAGATTCTCATTCCTGCTATTGGTACCAAAACAAGGTTTCTGTTAGTTTCCTGTGTTGTGTTAGGAGCCATGTTGCTGGATGGAGGGGCTCTTCCGGAGGGGGGGGGGTGGTTACCACCCCCCCCCCATCGATCACTTGGGAATCACCCTGTAACCTTACCATACCCCGTGGATGTTTTGTTTTGGATAAAAGGAGGGCGAACCTGACAAATTACATTAATAATTTGGCACCAAAAAGGTGGTTTTAGAAACGCGGGAAAAAACCTAAAGGGGGGGTGGGTAACACCCCCCCCCCTTTCGGTAGACGGTTAAGTTACCTAATAATTAATAAGAATTTTCGCCTCCGGAAGGGAAATAGGTTTGGCGCCCCACCACAATCGGTACGTCCCAAAGTAAATATGTCTTACGACGCCGATGATTAGCGGCGCACTTCACTAATTAGCCTAATCAAATTTCAAGCTACAAGTGTTTTGCTTTTGGAGGTTGATAAGGTAAAAATCTAATGAATGGCATGCGCAATGAATTATGAACCGCATTAAAGATGGCAACTTGTCAATTTCATTGTAGGGGATGAATTTAGTCTTCTGCCACCACTAAAATTCAGCAACTTACACATGCGGTTTATTCCGGTTAACGTTGCCGAATTCGTACTTGATGTGCAGAATCCTAAATTCTTCCCATTGTAAGCACTAGCAGTCCTTAAAAGTAATGTCCTAAGGGTGTTGAATTCATGAATGATTTTCCATCTCCAAAAGCAATAAAGTTTACATCTAAATGTGAACTGGCGAGAAAATAAAATCTGTGAATTTTTTGATGGTCAAAAGTTTAGTTTAAAATTTCATTACATTGAATTTATAGGTCAGCAATTTCACTAGCATTTTTTATGAAGAGTATTTCACTCTTGGAGCAAATTTTGAAGAGTGAACTTTAAATATGAAGAGTGAAACCTAAACTGAATGTCCACTGAGAACAGGAAATTGAAGAGTGACTTCAATCTAGATTTTCTTCTCTCTCACTCCTGGCTTTTCCACTTTGTGTTCTGGGTCTTGTCTATGGCTCTTTTCTGTTTTGGATTCGTATTTGTTTGTTGTTTTTTGGTCCTTTTCCCGTCTTAGTTTATCCTCCATATTGATTTTTGTTTTTTCAAAGAGGGAAATGCAAGGTTCAAGAGTATTTCACTCTCGATATGGAGTGAGTGAAAAGTGAAATTGCTGTAGGTATGTAAATGTAAGTCTTATTTGTGTGGGACTGAAGACTAGGTGATGGCTTTTGGTGGTGCTGTCAAAAAAGACGAGATCGGTGAATACTGGAAATACTAGTACAACAGAGTCATACGCTGAAATTTAAGGCAATGTCAGACGAGTCACTATCAATCTTTTGCATTTTCACATTACGAATCACCCTCATTTCTAGGTATGACGACATTCATAAGTCAAATCGTGAGCACGAATACCGACAAGAATATCTCCACAATACAGACTTAATATTTTCTCGAAGGAACTGGATAACAGAATGCAGGAGATAAATAACAAGTACAAGTAGGTGCATGATAATTTAAATACTGCGGCCATTAGGGGTTATTTTGTTAGTGTAATTGAATTCCGACGCAGAGCATTGTCGTGCGACAAGTCTAATAATAACAGTGATGATTGCTACGGCTTTTCAATGCATTAGTGGCCTTTACGTCGTGCCGACGTCGGCGACGACCAATGTCAAAAAACGACGTAAAGGTTCCCTGTACTAGTAGTGAATACACCGTTGCCAATGAACCTCGGGCCTCGCAGGATTCAACAATGTTGGTGAATGCACTACCAATGACTTACGCTACCTAGCTAGGGCCTAGGTATTGGTAAATATAGTGATTTTCCTGACTGGCAAGTTGCGCATCACGATGATACGGCGCCCGCATAATCAAGGTTTTTCCACTTATGGATCCAAAACTTGACCATAGTCATGCCAGATATAAAATGGATGATGTTAATGATACACAAGTCAAATGAGATTACAAAACGATACACTTACTGCTTAGCATTTAAGCCTTATACACTCACCTCTGCTTTTAGGAAGGATTATAACGCTGTGCTTTATTAAAGAAATCTGATCGCTTTTTCATTATTCTTTTTACACCTTGTAGGCTATATTAATAATTTTCACTGTCATCCGATTTCCTTCCATTTTGTTTTAAGGGTAAAGTAGGGCTTTCTCTGCTTGGCGAATACTTCCCTTGCAAAATTTAATTTGCAGTTGTCAGTTTGGTAAATAAATGTGGACCGAGTCATGCATGCATGCATGCAGCGAGTCCGAAAATGAAATGCGTGTAACTCAATCCAGATTAGGCCGAGAAATTACAGCATTTCTCCACATAATTTCGAGCTATAAATACAAGGATTTCCCACAATTCATGTCAAATACTTCATTTCAAAATAAGATTCCGAACAAAAGTACGATCTATCATCTTAAAATCGGTCATAAGAATCTCGATCAATTTCGCTCAGCAATGACTGCGATGCTTTTTAGAAATATGATGAGGGGTATACTTATTATATATTATGATTTCTATGCTTATTCCACACAAAGCGGACAGTCATAAAATACTTTATAGTTTTTTTACACAAAGATTTGGCATTACTCAATCGGTTGTCAACTATTTAGTGATTTTTCGTGATATCAACAATACAGAAATATTTAGTTCTTTTAATATAACGAGTAAAATTGCAAAACACTTCGAAAAGCTGTAAAATGTTTGCGACATTGACAATGTTGAAAACGTTTATGTTGAAACTATTAGGTGATATTGGACCTTTGCCGTGGTGTTTTACAATAGTAATTTGTATGTTTCCCGTTTTAGATGTATGTGGCACGTCTTTTGGACAATTTCAATGTAATATCTGTAACTAGAAACCTAGAAATCAACATTCTATTAAGACAAATGATGTTGTGGTGTATAAATCAAAACTGGGTGCAAAAAAGTAAGGCTAATGTAAGTTAAGCAAGTGAAAAAGGTTTCTTATAGGATTTCGCAAGGTGTGACATGTGGACGTGAGAACAGGGCGGTACAAACAAATCCCAAAATTCAATGACCAGTCAGGCATAGTGATCGGGGCATAGGTGCAGGGGCACATACATGTGTGACGCGTACTGTAGTACTGAGTGCCGCCATTAACCGCAGCTGGTTGGATAGTATACTTCAGTCCATGGTCTCTGGTTCTGGTTCGAATACTACTCAACGCCCCTAGACTGCGAGCGTAGACCGTTAGTGCATGGAAGGATTCGATAGACATGTGTAGATGAGATGAGGTGGAGACAGAACCATGCCCGCTGTCCATGTCGCGTCGCCCTTCCCAACAAAAATCATGAAGGAGACCGGAACTCGGAAAGTGAGCTTTGCTTTAAGTTAGATTTTGACGACGGATGGTTCTGCGATGATGAAATTCATGTGTTAGTTACAGCATGCATGTAATGATGTATCCCAGAACCCAGTCATCTGAGTAGCGCAGATTATCGAGGCGGCCATTTGACCATCGATCACAGAACCATTTTCCCCCATCGTCCAAATCAAAGCTAGCTATTGTCAAACAATGACAAATGACCGTCCAGATGGCATGATGACGGTTGGTTGCCGCATTTTGGGTACCACTTCTGGTTATTACCAATAATACCAATTCATGAATTGGGGGGGGGAGCTGTGGGGAAAGTTACCCCTGGCTCAAAGAAGCGGCGACGAGTGGACCAAAATGCATTTTCATCCCTCTTCTTAGCTTAGCCTACATTTGTAGGGAATTGCGACCAATTGTCGGGCAAAATTGGAGTAAATTGGCAATTTTGATTTTTGCGCTTGCTACGACATGGCATTTCATCAAGTTCCAACTTAAGGGTTAGAGGATAATTGAAGAGACAAGGCATTAGGCGTACTGGGTCAGTTTGCGCTGCCACTTACGCCACTCGCCGTCAGAGGTAGGAGATCTTTCTTCTGGTGCGCGTGATGCTGCACAAGTTGCACGCGAGAAGATGTTTGCATTTTTTAGTTGTAGTTTTGCCTGTTTCATTGTGTTCGTCGATTAATAGGCTACCAATTTTTTGTTAATCACACCAGGGGCATACCGAATCTTTATAGATGTGGGGTGCGGGTGGGTTGGGTAGGGGTAAGGGTCCCCGATTGCCGATAAACCGCCCATGTACCGACATCAAAACGCAGACGACATAAACATGGGTGTGCCGGGGAATGGTGTCTTTGTACGTTCTTAAATGTAGGCCTACAACGAGAGATTTCAAGCCATCAATATTTCTGTGATATAGTGATTTCAGAGATTAGATGTTCAATAGATAACCTAACTTTTATTTGGTTACAAAAATAACTTAAAATGAAAACAAAAGATGATTGTATATGCTGTTATTTATATAAGAAAACCTAGGCTGAATTTCATATTTGCTCCTATTACAAAATTAGAAATTTCACAATTTTGGTACCAAAAGAACAATTATCAGCTCTAATCCTTACAGATGGGGAGATTGTTTATATAAAGCTTTACCACCAGTGCCAAAATCAGTTTTTCAATTTTTCGGGACACCTGTATGAAAATCTCTCGTTGCACCTTTAAATTTGGTTGGTTTTTATGACAAGTTTCCCTGGGAAAAGTTGTGAAAAGCTAGAACGGTTGTTGCCGTTTGCCTTTATACAAGGCCCATATCTCGCAATTTTTCGAAATGAGACACATCTTATGCCATGGCATTCAATTTCTAATGTAGTTGTATTAGAACTTAATTTATAGATAAAAGGCTTTGTTCGCCGGAGCCAAGAGAGGGGAATTGTTTTCGGGATCTTTAGCTTCAAAGTCAAGAACCGATTTTAGAGGAAAACATATGAAATGGCTGTGGGGAAAGTTTTATCTGGAAAAAAATTAAACTCACCTCACTCACTCCTCATCACTCACTCACTCACGCCAATTAACCCACCTCCACTCCACACCAGAGTTAATTGCTTCCTGCTGGCAACAGAGCCAATTCCTCTTGCGAACGCGTACTAGGCATGGATTTGCGCTTATTTCTGTGCGTCATACGCAAGAATCTGCGTTTTTGTTCATGCAAACAGGAACGCCTGAAAGGAACAATGGGCCATTTATTAGGCCTATTTTCGTAGTTTTCTCGAAAATAAGTTCGGTGACACCATTTTTATTAGTGCTCCGAAAAGATCTTATAAATTTCTTAACATGATGTAGAAAAGTCAAACGTTTGATTGTTTATATTTTATGCTTGGGAAAACCTACAACTTTTCCCGTTTTCCATAGACTCTTGTGACAAATCTTTGAATAATACACTTTTTGAACAGCCCATAGCTCAAAAACCGAAGTCGGTGAACCCCCCATTTTTTATTTCAGATTTGTCACCTACATCAAATACATACCATATTCCAAAATAAGAAAATAGCGATCGAATTATTCAATTATCCTCTATAACCCGTAAGGAGCTGGAGTTTTATTATATGGAGTTATTTACTTAATAACTCCATGTTTGTAGGCAATTAATCCCTAAGATAACCTTACCATTATCCCCCATCTGACTGAACGGGACGCACTTGGGATTTCTGCCGCCCTCTGGAGTCTGTATTGACTCCATCAATCGGTTACACACCACTGCCACTGGTTTCAGGCAAACCTTCCCCTTGCGCAGGCCTGGCGGGTTTCAGGTTTTAATAGGCGATGTAATCCCTGCATGTCGTAAGACCGTATGAGGCGACTAACAGGGATCCTTGAGGGTTGTGGGTTTCTAGCTAGTCCCGCTGCCGCCCCCCCCTTACATTTCGTAAAGTGACTATAGGGGCCTTTAAATTACAACTCCGATCACAAATCAAGACGAGTTGTAATTAAAGTTAAGGCTAGTATAATTATAATATTGTATTATTATAAGATTAGACTTCCAATTAATGTATTGAAAGTGTTGAAATTATTATATATTGTAAATGTAATTTTATGTTTGTGTTAGATAACTTCAATAATAACAATTATAACTTGTGTTACTAGTTGACGTAGACTGCTCAGTAAATTACTAATTAAATTTCATCTTTTCCTGTTTTTCCAAGTGTATATCTTGTCAATTCATGATGAGGGCCCTTATTTGCCTTGTTTCAATATTGTATTGGCATTACCTGCCAACCTTTCACTGTTTTTAGATCATCCCTATTTTGAACTTTCAAATTGCAAAAAATAGGGATATCCCTATTTCTGACTTTAACAAATCTTGAAATAATTTCCAGCAAAAGTCTGAAGTTTTTTTGGCACCTGAAGCTCTTCCTGCAGCTTAGAAAATTAATACCTAAACCCAGTAACTTAGGAGGACTCTACCCCTGTGTACTCCATGCACTAGAGGCCTTAAAGTGTATCACAAATAGACACCACCCATAAGGGCTTTTGTGATGAGGTGTCCGCAGCACATGCATTCTGATTTTTGGGTTCTCAATGTTGGCATGTATATGGTATGATGTATCTTGGCTTTTTTATAGGGATCTTGTGTTTTGCGGTTCTGATTGTGATTGTGATTGCCAGTAAGTGTGAAATTACATGTAAATGTAGTCTTTTTGGCCTTGATAAGAGTGACGGGTGAGGAACTTCTCATCAGTGTAGTATGGAGAGAATTTATCAGTATAACTCTTATAGCTGTGTTTTTCTGTAAGATATAGGTTTCTATGTGTGTTGGTTTTGGAACTTGTTGAATCAATAAATTTATCTTGTTGATTACATGGACGGTTGTGATTGGTTCATCAGTGTATGATGTGTATCTTTTATAATTGTTGTAATTTAACGTATGAAGTGAAGTTATATACATTTACATGTTATAATCTATAATATTTACCGGTGGTCTGTCTGGTGTCTGACTGCGTCTATTTTATCGGAGACGAGGGTCGACCGTTCCTGAAACTGGTGGGGGTGCCCCTTGAACGAACGAAGACCAAGTTTGTATTGGTTAGGGATCAAAGGTTCATCGGGGGTCAGTCAAGGTCAAAGGGTCAAATGGGGTAAACGATGGGGTATGGACATGAAAAACTAGTGTGGTGATTGTTGATGCGGGGAGGTCATTCAAGGCCAGGTGATCATGATACCCAGGTGATCGCAAGGGATAACGAGGGTCGCATCGTCCTGAACTTGGTGGGGGGGTGCCCAATGACGACGAAGACGAGTTGTATGGTTAGTGGAAAAGTTAATCGGGGTCATTCGAGGTCAAAAAAGGGTCAAATTGACCGCGTCTATTTGCTCAGAGACCAAGGGTCGCTCGGCACGGTTCTTATAAAAGTTGAGATCGATGAAGCCCAAATTGATGGAGAGCTTATGAGTGCAAAAAAATATTGGGCGAGACGAAGTCGAGAGCGAGCCCAATATTTAAAACTCATTAGCCTGAGAACCCAATAAAGTTTGGGCGTAAATCATCCAATTTTATGATTGTCATGTTTCGGATCCAATATATTCAACACTTGGACTCCTCAAAACATGATAATCCTGAAACTTGGTGGGTGGGTGCCCCTTGACCGTCCGAATACCGAGGTTGTATTGGTTAGTGGATTAAAGGTCATCGGGGTCATTCAAGGTCAAATGGGGTAAACGTTGGTATATGGATATGAAACTTGGATGGTGGGGTCTATTTTTGACGCCAACAATTTTTAAGGTCATGACAAGGTCATTAAAGGTCAAAGGGGTAAACTTTGGTGTATCCAGACGAAACTTGGTGGGCGGGGTCGATTGTTGATGCCAAAAATTTTTAAGGTCACGACTATGAAGCAGGAGGCTGAGAAGGGACTGGGTGAACTGAGAGAGAATCCAAACAAGGTGTTTAAGAAAGTGAAGGCAATGAAAAGGATCCATGATGTTGAAGGGAGAAGATGTATGAGAGGAAGTGATGAATTTCAATGAGAGATGGAGATAGAGTTTGGAAGGAGCATATGGAGAGAATCATGAATAAGGAGAATGAGTGGGATCAGAAGGTGGAAGCTGATGTGGTGGAAGGGCCAGTTGAGAGGGTCAGTCAGGAAGAAGTGAAGGCAATAAGAGAAATGGACAAAAGGGAAGGCTGCTGGACCCTCAGAAGTAAGTATTGAGATGATTATTGCGAGTGGAGATATAGGGATTGGTGTGATGACGGAGTCGTGTAAGAGTGTTAAATGGAAGAGGAATGCTGGAGGAGCGGCAGTGAGTGTGTTGGTTCCAAAGGGAAAAGGGATGCAATGAGTTGCAGTGCATATAGGGATGTGAAGTTATTGGAGCATGCAATGAAAATTATGGAGAGTGTTCTAGAGAATAGAATTAAAGTGGATGAGATGCAATTTGGTTTTATGCCAGGGAAAGGAACGATAGATGCTGTGTTCATTTTGAGGAGGGTTGCAAGAGGAATATCGAGCTAAAGGGAAGAAACTGTATATGTGCTTTATGGATTTGGGGAAGGCATTGATAAGAGTCCCGAGGAAAGTAATGGAGTGTGCGATAAGAGAGGTATATGGGTGTGCGTCCAGGTTCTGTACTGTTGCATTAATTGTTGCCATTTATAAATTTGCAATTTTGATTGGTGTGTTCATGGAGAGTGCAAGAGAAGGTTTGATGGGTAAGATGTTGTATGCTGATGATTTGGTTTTAATGAGTGAGACAATGGAGGGACTAAGGCTAGTTTTGGAAATGGATGGCTTTTGAGAGTAATTCGGGTCTGAAGGTAAAGCTTGGGAAGACAAAAGTGATGGTGGGCGGGGTGGAGGAAGAAACTTCAGTTAGTAAGGTAGACCCATGTGGTGTGTGCAGAAAGAGCGTAAGAGCAAATTCAGTGTGGTGTGAGAAATGGATTCATGGTAGATGCGCAAAGATGAAGAGGGTGTGGAAAATGTGAGAAAAGAGCTAGATGGATGGTGGAACAGGTGGAAAAATTGAGTGATGAGGTGGTATCAAAATAAGTACAAACATCCCCACTATGATGTTAGTTTTAGGGAAAGTATGAAAATCCTGGCTATAGGGTGGAAAAATTGATATTTTGCAATTTTACCAGCTTAAAATATACATACATGTAGCATTAAAAACACTCGCATATAAAACTAGTAATTTCCCATCATGTAGAGCCAAACACTGCTTACAAATCTGATATTCCTAACATTTTTGGTGAAAAATTAAATTTTCCCCTTTCTCTGTGTGTCTATGGAAATTGACAGTTTTGCTGACATGCAAAGTTTGAGGTCATTCTGGCATAGTAAATGCTAGGCATGTTGGTACTCATTTTGGTTTCATTGGAAAGAGCTATCATAGCTATCTATAAATGGTACCACAATCAAGTGTTTGTGATATTCCTGCATCGTACTAGGCCTAGGCATGTTGGTACTTCTCTCTTGAGGAGGTAGGAGGAAGGGAGGAGGAGGAGGAAGAGGGGGAAAGGGAATTAAGAGAAACGGTCAACTCAAGATGAAGGACTTAAATTGTTGCTTGATCTTTCTTAGTAATTCAAGGATTAAACAGTGAAACATTTTCTTCCTATTTGTTATGCATACTGCAAATTAAAATAAATTAACAGTTGAACCAAACAGATTATGATATACAAGTTCGGCCTTTTCCATTTCACGGCTTGTTCTCGAAATATTTAACTCGTACACTCAAAAGTATTTTTCTCCAATTGTTCATTGACTAATATAATTTATAAAGCTTAATTTGAGTTGTAGGTGTTTTAAAAACAACCTGTGGCATATATTTCATGAACTGGAAAAACATTGACATACACTGTTATGAGGCCTAACAAAAATAAAAATTTTGTTTCCGGTAACATACTCTGAAAAATTTGGGACAGAAGGAAGGAGAAAAATATTATTTTTGAAAAAAAATTAATGTGTGCAGTCAGATTTTGACAAGGAAGACATAATTTTTTCCCCAAAGGGCATAAATTTTTTTATTTTGACACTAAAAATTAGGGACGGAAGGGTTACCGTAAATTTTTCATTCTGCTTGTAATCTGCAAAAATAAAAATTGCAAATTTCTCAAAATAATTCATACTTCTTTTTAAAGGGCCATGGCCCAATCACCAATAGCCTTGTCCCCAGAATCCCAGATTTTCGGAAATGGTCAAAATGTTGGTATCTGAAGAAAGCTACTGTTATTCTCAATTACCCTGTGAAATCTTAGGGATAAAACTAAAGCATAGGGTTAAAGGATGTTTAGTTGGAAGTTAGGATTGAAAGTGTGCCCCATTTTGGTCGGCCAATATTAATTTTACAGAGAAGTCAATGGGCCTGAAAAATCATGCTTTTAGCTTGGCGTAAAACTTTTCAGAATTCTATCAAGATGAAAACTTTATACTTAAATTGGGCCATCCACCTTTAAATATTTTTGGAGGGTTTACATGTTGTTTCATTTGAGATTTGAAGCCATTTTGCAAAGTCTATCAACTAGAGTCATGACATTTCCAGAAAGAAGTCCCCTCCACATTTTTTTCAAATTTGTTTTTTTTTTGCATATTTGGAATACATACCAATGTATTATAGATTACTCCTGAAGTGAATGGGCCAAATACGCTGTTATGTGAAAAAATCATTAAGCTGATGATTTAGAATTTTCTGTCATGCTTTTCTATGGGTTTCGATTACGATAGCAAGCACGTTCAAAACATAGTTTTGGTTTTATATTTTACTTGTTTGTCCACTAAACCTTAGAAATGTTCTCAGTAGGTGTGTTCTACAACCGATCAAGTGCAATTGAGAGAAAATGTTATCCTTAAAAAAATCTCCTCCTGTCATTTTAAGATTGAGAATAAAAATGAGGGCATAGAAAGAAAACAAAAAGGGGGATACCCCCTAATTTTTTTTGGTATATAGTCCAGGCAGAAATTCAAGTTTTTCAAACTAGAGGTGATATAACCATTCAGTGGTGCTATATCAGTGAAGTCGTGGTCACCCTGTCTTATTTCTTACGGTATGTGCACAAAAAGAGTTCTGTTATATATAATATAATTTGTAGCAATAGTAATTAAAAGGTATTATTTAATTAGACAAAAAACATTTAATTAAAGCTATTTCAGTGACTTAGTGAGCAACAGAGAATTTAATTTGTCTGTTGGACTAATGAATAAATTTTAGTCAACAGAGGAAAAAAATCTTACATTAGTTAGAGTTTTTACTTCAGAAAAAAAGATGTTATTAGATAAATTAATTAGATTGTTTATTTATTCAAAATTAGACTTTTTGCCCATCTTTGGTGCTAGTTATATACATGACATGTTATTTTTAATCATGACAAGTTGGCTTGTTTAAAATAATGGGCCTACACAGTGATTGGTAATGAGCCTGTGGCGGGCCTGTGAACTGTCTAGTTTGATTTGTAAAATGAGATGA
Organism: Ophioderma brevispina; assembly: GCA_023653785.1. Lineage (NCBI taxonomy): Eukaryota > Metazoa > Echinodermata > Ophiuroidea > Amphilepidida > Ophiodermatidae > Ophioderma > Ophioderma brevispina. The sequence goes on along the minus strand of JAMKCH010012379.1, from coordinate 7,046 downwards.
GCTGAGAGGTAAGAAGTGGTTAAAATGGAAAACTTATGTGGGAAATTATATTCAGTTGTTCCTTGTGGTACATCACGATATTATGTGCCGAACACACAAGCATTATACAGGGATCTATGGAGGGCCATGCCTTATGACCTACAGGTGCTACTCAGGTTCGTTGCCAGACACTGTGCTATGGTCATTATTCTCAAATTTCATTGGAAAACTCAGTTCATAAAAGTGAATTAACTCCATACAGGGCCGCAACTCACTCTGTACTATAGATATTGGGGGGATCAATATGAAATGGATATGTGTGTAGACCGGGGGGGTCACACAAGGCTTTTTTTTCGTAGTTTACTACAAGTCCACATAGTACTACAATAAAGGCTGTGTGTGACCACAACTTATGACGACATGTCATCGTTGTACCATAGTACTGTCGTAATACCTTAAACGATGAATTTCCGTCCGTGGGGGGGGAGGGCCGCTTCTAATACTACTACCATGTTACTGTCGTAATTTACTGGGCAAATGCCGTGGTGACCGCATTTCGAGTTTACTACCATTATACGCAATGAACCGTTTTGTTGACCTCGTGCTTCGTGTGTCGCAGAAATGTCCTATGACACGATTACACAATAATCTCACCGTGTGACCACCGGACAGTCCGATAATTATTACAGTAGTACCACAAGAAATAATTACGACACCACAATGAATATTGCTCTTGCGAACGCGGTCTAAGAACTGGCCTGCAATCCCAGGGGCATTTGTTGACAGAGGACTAAAAACAATAGGGTCTTTGGGTGAGAACCCAAAGTGCCCCAAAATATGTTTTTTTGGGTGACAATTAGCACAAAAAAAATGGGACCTTTTTAGAAAACTCCACCCAAAGTAGGGTCTTTGGTGAAAATGTTCCAAATTTTCACCAAAATAGGGGTTTTGAGTGATAGTTACCTTAACAAGTTGAATATAGAACATTAATATAAGCTATATATATTAATACCGTGGGTCTGTCTGTGTGTCTGTCTGTCTGCCCTGACCGGCGTCTATTTTTCTTGGAGACCAAGGGGCGCACGTTCTTGGTGGGGGCCCTTGACTGTCTGAAGACCAAGTTTTGGTATTGGTTAGTGGATCACAGGTCCATGAGTCCAATTCAAGGTCAAGAAGAGGTCAGCTGTGGGTTACAGGTTGGTGTATGGACAATGAAACTTGGTGGGTGATTGTGATTCCCCAAAATTGGTAAAGGTCACCCACAAGGTCATCAGGGTCATTCAAGCCAGGTTATCCCGAACCCTGGGGACCGCCTAGTAATACATTATTTTTCCTTTCAATATGAATATTGGAGATTAAAATGACCACATATCAGGAAAGACTACGCACTCCAACAACCCCAGGTTTTATAGGAACTATCAAAAATTTGAAAGTGAACAAGATCTAAATTACTGCTTGTTTTGTGTCCTTTTTGGTTTTACAAATACTGCTACAGTTGTTTTTTGTTAGTTAACCAAAGTTTCAAATCCGGTTTTGTCCCCACTAATGGGGGGGGGGGGGTTACCAATACACCACCTCACACTCCAGCGGTACTGCGGTGGAGGATTTATTGGAGCAAAGCTAATTGACATGGCTGCCCTCTTCCTGCATGCCCCCACGTTAAAATCGTGCATTTGCCTAGCCCTTTGTGCAAACCAGCCCAACATGCACGGCAGCATGTGGCTGGAGCCGCCAATAGCTCTCCAGAGCTGACGCCATTGTAGGAGAGCTTTAGGTAGATCGTCTTTTGAATTATTACTTAACTGATTTAGTATGTTACTTAAAAGTATCAAGAGGTACACTTTAACAATCATTTACTAGTGAAAGTGTAAATAAAGTAATTGTTACTATTTTTTTGCTTAACTTAAAGGGGCATTTTCGTGATCCACCGCCTCTTCCCCCCCGACTTACTAAAAGTTGAGATTTTCCATATCATCTGAACCGTTCACATTAGTAATCCATGTGTGCCCAATCGTACGTGTAAATTCTATCGTTGGTGTATAAAATTCACAATTTGTATTTTCTGTCCTACACGACAGAAATCCTATAGGTAAAGTGGCCTATGGGCCCGTGGAAACGGCATTTGCTTCCATACCACAAACCGCAAATCGGTCACTAAAATTTGTTATACGCTTTTCTTTTCTCACAGATATATCAAGTGCACAATGAATAAAACAAAGGTGCGGAATCACGAATGCAACCTTACTATAATGCACTGTTCTTTAATGGTTCTCAAGTGAAATAAGTAGGGGTTATTTGTGCCAATGTTAATCCTTACTAATTTTGAGTACTATAAAACAATGACTTGAGTTTTACAATGATCAATTTGAGTTACCATTACTAAGGTCATACTGACATACTTTTTTGAGGTTGATTTAGTTTGATTTTTTTTGCTGATGAAATAAGCACCACCTTGGGTCACATAAGATTAGCAGGGGCTTATTCCTCCTACCATCACTCATCATCCATCATCATCTATCAATGTGTTGGTCTCAGTGAACCCACAGCTGTTGCGGCTGTTTTACCCCATGCAAATTGTCTCTCTTTTATTTTTTAGAGCAATTTTAAGCAATGCTGACACAATTGGACAACTGATATGAGTAGGAGCTATTACCTTTGAAAAAAATCAGTTTACAAAGGTCAAGTCAAGATGTATGTTAAAGTGCCTCAATATACCCATTCTAATACAAAGACCCGGAGATTTTTATGAAGAATCATATTTGCCCGAAATGAAATCTGATCAAAAAATTTGCACAGGGAATGTAGTTTGTATAAATAATCCAGAGTAGTAGTCAAAGTGTCGTGTTAATATTTGTTAGTTTTATTCTTGTTTTTAGTATTATAAATTTAGACCCTCTCAGGGTCTGTGTATAAAGGACTGGTAATGAAGACTACAATCTCTCTGAGTCAGTGGTATTTTGAATTTTGTTAAATCAGTGGACAAGCTGGTTCGTATGAGTGCGTATGGGCGGCCATAGGGGTAAAAAAGGTTGGCAGGCGCAGCAAGGGTGAAGGGAAGGCCCGCCTGATTTTTTAGGAGTTTAGGTTTTTTTTATTTGACATTGGATGACCTCATGTTGGTGAGTGCAATTACAAATAAATAAATAAGTTTGAACTTTATGTATTGAAACTACTGTGCCCTGAATCCGAGGACAGAGCGGAGACTGTGGGGACAGTCAAATGAAATAGACTTTAAAAGCTGTGGACCATTGTAAAAAGTCAATGATGATTTCTTGCTGTGACCTATGTTGTTTTAAGGGTCAACAATAAAAAAAAATAAGTCAAATGGTACAAACAGCCAATATACCCATACCATTATGTTTGAGTTAGTGGAAAACTTGAAAAAGTCAAGCGTGATACATCTCTGCTGTATCAATGGCGGATCCAGGATTGAAAAATGTCAAATTACCGGGGGGGGCTGACAGGCTGTAACTGGTCCAAAAATATGCTCAAACATGGGCGGATTGTGCAATGAAGTTGAGATTACCGGTCCGCGCCTGTATAGTTACAGGTTAAAAAGGTCAAAGATGGCTATTTACTGGATGTTAAATTGGCAAATATGATATGTCATGTGGTGTCGTGAAAAGCTTGAAGAATTACGTAGCTACCCTACCTGACAAACCAAATGAAAGAAAGTTCAAATTTGAAACATATTCAAAATTAAAAACACTTCTGCAAAAAGGCACCTGGTACCAGCATAAATGAACGCTTGAACTTTAGGGTAATTCTATTTATAAGGAGTTTGGGTCATATCACCTTTTGGCATTGTTCCAAGCCCCAAATCTGATGAAATGCCTTCTGCAACCTTTAAAAGCGTTGAATGCCCGTGCTTAACAGGCAGCAATGCATGTCAAGCGTAGTGGTCCGCAAAAATAAAAAACATTCCCCTTTAATCCCGAGCTATGCGAAGAGGATGGGTGCGCCAATATTGCGGTCATTGGCACTTAGACGTCGCCTGTGTTCATTTTTTTCAATAAAAATATGAATTTTCGGAGTGGAAATTTCTCAAAAATTAGCGGTCATAGGTTGACCCCATTATTTTTTGGTTTTATTAGAAAGCTCCGGTGAGTGCAGCAACTTTCAGGTGTAATTCTATTTTAAAATTTTAAGGTTTAGATAGGCCTGCATGTTTACCAACAGTTAGGTTAGTTATATTTCTTATTTTTTGGTCAAATTTTTAGAATGTGAATGGATCCGTTTTACAATATCAGTCATCATCTAGCAGTCCATATAAAAGAGGGGATGGTGTCTGTTCCACCTTGGGTTCAATCAACCATCCAACAATTGTTGGAAATAAAGGAGGATGATTGTATACAGATGGTGGTGCTGTTCCTTAAGGAAGAGGCAGAGAGGAGAAAATGTGATGAAGGAGTAGAACGGAATCAACATGCTGCTAAAGAATAAAGACAAATCGAGCATCATCACATCAGTCTTCAGTGCCAAGTTCAAAATAGATTTGGACAAAATAACAGCAGAGCCGTTATCAGTAGCAGTGGGGTTCCAACAAGTCTGAACTATTTTCAGCGGGTTGGACGGAACCCAAAGAAACAAGAAAAGACATTGACCATAATCATCATACCACACTTCCAAAAGTTTCAAGGGGTCTGTTGGGCTACCATAGTGATATGGGGCATTTTATTATTTCGGAATATAAAAACTGTGATTCTAACTACTCCCAATGGACCTTGTTCATATACTGTGGCAGGATAGGCAGCAGAAGAAGTTTGTTGAGAATGAGAATATCGGAGAATAACATAAACAGGCAGAATGTTTGATAATAGCTACTTTAGGTTAGGAACAATCTTGGTAATATATGTGGCAAGTGTTTGTACCTACAGCAAGCCTGTTCCAGTCAACGCATGTTACCAATTCACCGAACGGCTTGTACGACAGAACTGTGGCCAATGACACAGATCTCCAGGATGTTTGTCCCCCATCGAGGAAACGCACAAGAAGAAGAACATAAAACAGGACTTTAAGTTTCCAGATTTTGTTCCAGATGTGAATGATTTGTGCAAGTTGCCTTACAGTGTAGAGGAATGAACAGAAGACTGAAGTATGATCCTGAGACAAGGTTGAATGCAGTAAGATATTTTTTTAAGTGCTCTTGTAGTCCTGCTTTTATTATCCAAAATCTGAATGGAAACTTTTTGTGGTTCAGTTTACAAGGCAAAAATATTTTTGTAGGATTTATTTGTATGAATTATGAGTGAAGATATTTTGTTTTTGCCAGGATAATGTAAAATTTTGCCATCAAATAAAACCTTAAGAAGGGGCCTGTTTTTTTGAGATTGAGTCTTCACAGTAGTGTTTGTACCAGTGGGGGCACCATGGGGGGGGGGGGGGGGGGTGAAAGGAGGGCATCCCCCCGAGGCCGAAAGAAAAATGAGGGCCTTTGTGGCAAAAATTGGCATTTGGGGCAAAAAAGTCACCAAATTTTGACCAAAAAGCAGAAATTTGGGGCCCAAAATGGTTTTGTTAAAAGCTCAAAATTTTTGATATTTTGCCCCCCCCCAGAATTTCACTTTTCCCCCAAAAAAAATTCACTTCCCCCCCCCCATTTGCCCCCCCCCCCAGTAAAAGAGGTCTGGTGCCGCCACTGAACGGTACATGGCCGGAGAGGGGATGGGCCCCAAGTGCCCCAGACAGGTTGCAGCCAGGAAATAAAGCTCATGCTGGAAAAAAAACTGGCATGATGGGAGAAAAGAAGCCAGAAGTAAGGAAAAGAGTGAAGCGGAAAGAGGAATGAAAAAGAGGTATAGGAGTGGGACAGATGGGAGGACTTATAACAAATGTTTTTAAGATGAAGTCAGAAGCGTAGGAGGTCCTGGGTCAAGGACTATGTATAACCTCAGTTGCAGGAAAAATGTGTTGCAGACAAATAATATTTGAAAATAGGAGGTAGCCCTAGCTAGGTCCTGGGGTCATGTAGTACCTGTACCTCAAAGGTTGCAGGAAAATGTAGCAGGCAAGACCAAAATAAACCATATTGTAAAAATGTGTGTGATACAAGCATATGGTTTGCAAAAAAAAAAAATGGGCATTTAGTGATTAAATTGCCGAGTTAGTTAAACCCTTTACCAGGGACCTGGGTAGAAGTAGCCAGAATTGTTTTTTTTTTTTGTAAACAGATCACTTCAGTGCGCTTTCATTGTTGTTAGCGCAGTTGACGCTGAACCAGTTAAAGTAGGGAAACATAGGCAAATCTGGCTGGAAACCTGCCCCTTTATTTCTAGACATAAGTCTCGCCTCTTGGCTGTTTTGCAATGACAACCGATGTAACCAATATTGTTGGTCTGCCTACAAAATTGTGCTGGCTGCATGTCACAGGAGGCCAATCTTTACCGCTAAAACCAGGAAATTGCCTAGCACGGGTCTGTGTAAAGGGTGTAATTTTTTTTTTAAAAATCTGGGAGAGAAATGGGCGACCAGACCCTCTACAAAACATTTGGGGGGATGTATAGTAGTCAGAGTAGAACGTTCATGTGACCGTACAGTGAGTATATATACAATTTTTTGCTGAAAATGATTAGATTAGGGTGTGTAGAATAAGAAGCTGCCGGGTGCCACCGTGGGCATCCTGGGCGTTTTGAGAATGCAAGATTGGCGTCGCCATAAATGATAATTTATCATTCAACCCTATATTATCAAAGATGGCGTTACTAGATATACTATAGGATTCCCAATGAACAGTGTATGGGCACTGTAACATTTAGTCATTTACTTCAAATTCAAAAATGGAAGCCAAATCAATAATTTTAAAATATGCCCTATAAACAGCAAATACCTGCGATAAAAATAGACATGAAGCACTTAGGTTATGTTGTTAGACCAACAATACATGTATGTTCTGATACTTTTAAAGTTGTACCAATGGACGTCAATCAATATGACAGCCAAAAACATGAACATCTTCAAAAAAATAATTGACACAAACTTGTAAGTATTACAACCTTCAAATCGAAAATTTCAACGTTTCTATGAATATAACAAAATGCTACCTTTGATCCATACCAATGTACAACATT
>JAMKCH010012378.1:0-27242 GCA_023653785.1 Ophioderma brevispina | reverse complement strand
CAATACCTCTTACACCGTAATGCTCATGTTTATACAACATTTCATGATCAATGGTATCAAACGCCTTGGATAAATCTAAAAATATACCAATAGTTGTTTAATTTTTTCTACAGTATTTGAAATATTATCGATTAACTCTAGTATCGCCATATATGTGGAATGACCAGGCCTGAATCCAAACTGTTTCTCATTCAAAATATTATATCGACTGATATACGAAGTGCATCTGTTAAATACCAGCCTGTTAAATACCAGCCTTTCCAGTACAGATACCGGTCGGTAATTGGAAAACAGTATTGGTACAACCTTTGCAATCTTCATATTATCTGGAACCACACCCGTTGTAATTGATAAGTTACAAATCATTGTTAATGGTACTACAATTTCATTTGCAACACGTTTCACAATAAAATTATCAATACTATCATGACCCGGGCTTTTATTTTGATTGAACTTGCATATAATTTTCAGTACTTCGTTTTCGACCACTGGTTTCATGTACACACTATTATCCAAAGGGTCTCTCAAGTAGTCGAAATAATCTTTACCCGATTTCTTTATCTTTGAAGCCAATTTCGGTCCGATGTTAACAAAAAAATTGTTAAATTCATCAGCGATATCCAAAGGGTTTGTAAGTGTTTTTGCTGCATCGTTTTTGAATCTGTCCTGAGTTTTGGATTTACTTCCGCGTCCAATAATATTATTGATTGTTTTCCATGTTTTTTGCAAGTTGTTTTTCACCGATTGAAACTTTTTCTCGTAATATTCTCGCTTTGACCTACGTATGAAACTGTAATTTATTTCTGTAACCCTTGTATTAATTTAACGTTTGTTCACATGGCTTAAGCGGATACAGTTTCTACAACCTGTTTTTACAGTGGATGCTTTTTAAAAGGCCTTTCGTTATCCACGGAGATCTGGGCTCATTTCTGCTTCTTAAAGCGTGCTTCTTCAATGGAATACATTCAATATATACCTTATTAAAAATATTCACAAATTTTGTGTAATCATTGTTAACATCGATATTATCAAGTTTTTCCAACCAATTAATATTGTTTAACTTCTGCTTCATACGGTTTATATTGTGAACATTGGGCGATCTCTTATAAAAATATATTTCTTGATTGTGGACTTTATTTGTGAAACTATAATTTGTAGTTGGAAGATGATCACTTATGGCGTTTATTAGAATTGCCGAATTTACATTATTAACATTGTAATTATATTGTCAATACAAGTCGCACTTCTCTCCGTTATTCTAGTTGGCTTATAGATTGTTGGAATAAATGAGTGAGAGTATACATGATTCAAATATGAGTTGGACGGTGGTAATCGTCTTTCAATAGATCTATAATATTGTAATCACCCAACAATTATTTTCTTGACTTAATTGATTTATTATTGGATCAAAATCCCTTACAAAATCATCAACCGCAGTGTGCGCCCTATAAACTATACCAACAATTATATTTTTCTGGTTTTCTTTCAGTATCTCAATAAAACAAGATTCATAGTTGACATTTGCTATAATCAGATCAGTTCTTAATTTATACCGCATCTTTTCTGATATATAGACACGGACTCCACCTTTCTGGCGATCAATCCTGTTCATATACTCTAGATAGATTATATCCTGGTAGATGAAAATATCTAGCTGGCGTCTCTTTTAAATGAGTCTCACTAAGCCCTATAATAATTTTACCCACAACAAAAAGATTACCGAACCATCCAACATCACTCGTATCTTCAACGATCACTTTACTAGCCTTGGTAAAACTCTGGCCAACAAAATTCCATCTCCAAACACTCCATTTCATGCCCATCTTACTAACAACATTCAAAACTTAATTTTCTTTCACCCAATCACAGTCGATGAAATGCACGAGTTGCACCACCTACTAAAGTACTGACACTGATGGTATTGACCCAGGTATTGCTAACAAAACGTTCGAACACATCTCTCCTCTAATGTACATCTTTAACCACTCACTCACCTCAGACATAGTTGCTCATAATCTAAAATCAGCCAAAGTCATTCCCATCTTCAAAAGTAAAGATCCTCACGACATCACGAACTACAGACCAATTTCTGTCCTTCCATCCTTTTCAAAGATCCTGAAAAGATTGTGCACAATCGTCTTTTCACTTTTCTAAATAAACATAACATTCTTGTTGATGCACAATACGGTTTCAGGCCCAAGCGTTCCACATATATGGCACTCCTTGAACTAACAAGTAATCTGAATCAAGCACTTAAAAACAAATATCACACCATGGGAATCTTCTGAACCTCTCCAAGGCTTTCGACACAATTGACCGCAATATTTTCTTCATAAGCTTCAGCACTATGGTGTTCGTGGTGTTGCCTTGGACAGGATCAGAAGCCATTACTAATGACATGTGGACACGCTAAGAAGAAGGCTGCTGTTTGAGTTCCTATCGACATGGGCAAAAATCCGTTCTCCGCCGATGTTATTTGCGGAGGTATTAATGGCCTCCTGTTTGAGGTCGTCTGGCGGGTTCCAGAATATCCCGCCAGGGAGCTGGTCTTCACATTGCCGTCTTATTACAGAAGCAAGTGAAGAACACAGCTCCTGTAGCAATGTAACCGTCTTGGCATCATCATCTGGTCCCATGCTCTCCAACAATCGCCTGAAATCATCATCATTCACCAGGACATTCTCAACCACAGTATGAGTTCTATTTGAGAGCATGGGCGTTGCATCGCTTTGCCACATGTCGAGGATTTAAAGTGCATACTTGTATATGGTGTTCATGTCAAGCATGGCGAGGGATGGATCTTCGGTGTACTTGAGCCAGGGAGCTGTACAACGTTTTCCAATGATGCCCGAGCAACGGAGAGCTATGTTGTAGTTGCCCTCACGTAAAACTTGGCCAAGTGCTCCCTGGAGTCCATCCACCTTGCCATGCACGATTTGCAAGAAGTCTAGGTATTCTCTCCTGTATGCGTATACTAAGCCCCCATCCAAGAAATAAATATGAAAACGGTTTCCAACCAAACGATAAAACTTGGATGGGGGACATTTGATGATGTCATCATGTGTTGTGTAATCTCCTGTCGGAGTCCATATTTGTCGCTAAACCAGAGCTTGCTTATTCCTTTTATTAGACCTAGACTTATGCTTTCATTTCTTCTAACAAACAGTTGGAGTGGTTTTGGAAATTCTCCTTCCTATGAGTCTCTAATAAGTTTTATCAGCGTCTCTTGCCATGTATCTAAGATTGGACGGCACATTTGAAATTATTTATTTTTTGACGCCAACTTTTCCTCCTTTCTTTCCTCCAGTATGCGTTCGACCTTTGATTAGTGGTGCACCTATCGCACATGGTATTTGAATTCTTAAGGCTTGGCATCGCTTAGCACCCCCCCATATTGTTTAACATCATTGCACTGCCTGTATATTTTGACTATATTCTTGTTTATTTTTCATTGTAATTAGATTTATCCTGTGTGACTTCACTGACTGTTTCCTTTGCTATTTCCAACTCATTCTATAAATACTTAATTTGTAAAATTCTAAATATTAAAAATTTACATATTTTTTAATACATTCATCATCATGCCCCAGATATGGAATTGCACAAGTCGAGCTTTTAGATTGTTTTAATTTATTGCACTGTTACTGTAGTATTGCCCAATACATGTTTTTGATATTTATTTTTACATTTATTACAGATGGATTACTTAATAAAAATATTGTCTTTCTCCATTTATACTTCTTTCGCTTATCGCTTCAACGTTATTGTTTTATCGATTTGCACCCTACCAATTCGTGTAAGTATTGATTTATACGTTGAAGTGATGATTCGTTTTTTTGATACTTTGCACGTAATAAATATAATTCTGTTTGTAATTCAATTATTTGGTTTATAAGTATTGCACATGAGTTGATTGAAATTCTGGGATTGCACTATAACACATTGGGACGTTGATATTGCACATGGACTGGACGATATTGCCACATGGACTGGACGATAATTATTGCACTTGCCAAGGTAGGCGTGGAAGAAGATGGTATTGCACATACAAGAAGAACATTGAGACGATATTTAACTTTCAACGAACAAGACGATATGGACGATATTGCATTTTTTTCAATATATTGTGCGGTTCCTTCATTAATTTGTTGAGATTGCACTTCGGGGTATTGCACTTGGTAAGGATGGAATTTGAATAATTTTAATTTATTGTACTTACTAGTGATAAAACGGAACATGATGGCGAATTTAGGGAATTAATCTTAAAATTAGCAACCCTTCTTCTAGTATTGCACGTTTGCTTTTTGAAGTCATTTAAGTATTTGGGTAGTGTTTTGCTGGCATGTGGTGGTAGATTATATGTACACATTATTGATTAAAGGTTATAAGTGGCCTTCTGTTTTAACCTGTTTTAGAGTACCTGCCCACAACCATTCATAAATTATTCCAATTTACAACTATTTTATTCTTGCCTAATCATTGAGGCCCTATTTTCAAAACTTCGTTAGTGCCGGTGGGGGGGGCCTAGGGACCCAACCAATAACCACTTTCCATGGGAGTTTGATGACACTAACACAATTAAATGGGGTCACGAAAACACCAACCACAATAAAAATGAAAATTGAAAGCCGAACTTTTAACCTATGACCTACTAGGGCCATTGAAATTGTCAGAGTGGTTCGCACATTTCCCTCCTCAGACAAACTCCAATAATAAGGTTTTGAAACAAAATAGTGAGCATTATAATCTACTCTAGAATAACCAATGAAACTAATCATTATGCAAATATAGCCAATTTATACACTGTATTTTTCTCTCAGAACTTCAAAATCACCTTGGTTTTCCCATGACTTACACAATTACAGATGTCATTACAAAATTAAAATTGATGCTACAGCATATAAAGTTTATTTGATTAAGTAGTATTAATTTATTAAGTTAAATGCCTCCTAACAAGTATATCTAAGCAACTAAATCCCAGATTTAATTACTTTAATTTTAATTATAAATATCTTGATTTTTCACTTCCGTTAGTGCCCAAGGGGGGGGGGGGTTCCTAGGGACCCAACCTAATTTATCTTATGAAGCCGTGGGCGGATTGAGATTTTTTAGTCTCAGGAGAAGTGATCATAAATCAACAATTAAGCAAAAACTCCTGAAAAATTGCGTAACCGAGAAATCGCAAACTAAATCAAATGTTGGTCCTATGGACCCCCCCACATTGGGCACTAAGTGTTAACCCCCTCGTCTACCGAAGGGGGGGTGGTTACCACCCCCCCTTCATTTTTTTTCCCCTGCTTGCTAAAAAACCCCCTTTTCGTTGCCCAAATTTTAATGTAATTGTCAATTGACTTATTCCGCCTCCTTTTCATCCAAAAACAAACATCAATCGGGTTGTAGGTATATACAGGGTGATCCCAAAGTGATGGGTGGCGGCAACCAACCCCCTTATGAGAGGAAATTACAAACATGCCTAACAAAACACAGGAACATTACAGACACTTTGATTTTAGGTACAAATAGATAGCTATGGCCTCCTCTCCATTGATACCAAATGAGTTACAACATGCCTAGCATTACGTAACATAAGTCACAAAGTTCGCACGTCAGCAAAACTGCCATTTCCATAGACAAACACAGTGAAAAATCAATTTTCGCCAAAAAGGTTAGAAAAATCAGATTTTTCATGCGGTTTGACTCTACTTGCTGGAAATGAATAGTTTTATATAATGACAGGCATTTTTAGAGTTAAATCGGTGTTTGAGTCGCTAAAATTGCGAAATACAATTTTCCACCCTATTTCAGTATATTCGACTTTTCTCAACTATGACGTCTGGTGAAGTTCATTAATATTGGGGTTGTTAGTACTTATTTTGGGTACCAATGGAACGAAGAAACTAAGCTAGCCTTTGGTACGAAGATTTACAGGATTGGGTGTTCAGTAACGACATCAGGGGTAAGGGGGTGGTTAACCCCCCTTCGGAGTTTGTTACAAAAATGTTAAAAGGTAGACGAGGGGAAAACGTTAACAAAACGAGCCAAGAGTCATGTTAAGTTTAAAGTATTAAAAAAGTTTCACAAAACGAGCCAAGAAGTCAAGTTAAGTTTAAAGTATTAAAATATTTACAGGTGTTTATTATTGATGAAATGTACGTACGAGTGGTTTACATAATTGATTGAAGAAAATGTATTGTAATTGTTGACGATGATTGAAATTGATTTGGTAAGGGTTTCACTAATGATTGCCAGGAAATTTAATTACAATTCATGTACAATATGGAAATAGTATTACAATTTATAAATAATAATTGAAGCAATTTAATTATATTAACAATAATCGAGAAATTTAATACGATAACATATGATTTGAAGAATTTAAATTACAATGAACACTAATTGATTGAGTAAATTTAATTACAATTATTCAACAATGATGAAGAAATTCAGTTACATTATAACTACTTTAACGCTACTTAATGCTTATTGTAACTACTCGCATTTACTGGTAATTTACTTTAACGCTACTTTTACGGTACTTTACAATATTTTTAGGGAAGACCTATAAGATACCGCTCTAAACTATAATATGTGCAGACCGGATAAGTTACAATATTTATTAATGGTAATTAATTACTTTTACGCTTATTTTACGCTACTTTACACTACTTTATTTATATTACTCGTAATTTTACTTTACTCTCCCTACGCGTAGTACAAAATGTATTAAGTGTGTGTCATGTAGGTGTTTGTTTATATCTATATATTGCTATGGCCTCTTTTGGAGAGGCAAGAGTTCAGAGGAATATGTCAATCGAAAAAGATATCTACTATAGAGATATGGGGGTGGGGGGGGGGGTGTTAAGTGCAACTGAGTACTACTCAGTCAGGAGCAGAAATGACAAATACAGAAATGACAGCAGGTGGGAGCAGCATGCAAATAGCAGAAATAACAGCAGGTAAGCAGCATGTAAATAGCCAGAAATGCCAGCAGAATAAGCAGCATGCAAAAACAGATATGACAGCGCGTAAGCAGCATTGCAAATAGATATGATAGCAGGTAAGGCGACCTGGCAAATACAGATATGACAGCAGGTAAGCAGCATGTTAATAGCAGATATGATAGCAGGTAAGCAGCATGCAAATATCAGATACGACAGCAGGTAAGCAGCATGCAAATAACAGAACAAGGACAGCAGGTAAGCAGCATGAAATAGCAGAATGACAGCAGGTGTGGGAAGCAGCATGAAATAGCAGGAACGACAGCAGGTAAGCAGCATGCAAATAACAATGACAGCAAGGATAAGCAGCTGTGAATAGCAGAATGATAGCAGGTAAGCAGCAGCAATATTCAGATACGGAAGAAGTAAGCAGGCATGCCAAATAGCAGAAAGACACGAGGGTAAGCAGAGCAAATAGAGAAAAGACGCAGTACGCAGCATGTAAATAGCAGATATGATAGCAGGTAAGCAGCATGCAAATAGCAGAAAAGACAGCAGGTAAGCAGCATACAAATAGCAGAAAGACAGCAGGTAAGCAGCATGCAAATAGCGATATGATAGCAGGTAAGTAGCATGCAAATAGCACGAAAAGACAAGCAGGTAAGCAGCATACAAATATCAGATGATGGTAGGTTAGCAGCATGCAAATAGCAGAAATAACAGCAGGTAAGCAGCATGCAAATAACAGTATGAATAAACCTCCAGATTAAGCTTGTCATTGTCATTTGTTCTGTAGTGGCACTTAGATTCAAAGTCTTTCAGTTAATTTGAAGACTTCCTATACAAAATCCCTTTGCGTTGCAAGTTGCCTTGGAAATGCGCGTCCAGATTGATTTCACTTCATCAAAAAGGACGGTAACATTCTTCTCCAATCTTCACTTCCATGGTTCTGCCTGATTTTCAAATTTTTGATGTAGATCACAGGCCATATCGTAACCTAGAAAGCGTAGACGTTTAAATTAAGATTGCTAATAGGATTGCCCTGCAAAAAAAGTTCAAAGAATAAAAACTGCGTAGCCGCCCACTGTGTAAGTTCGTACAGAGATACAACGATACCACAATGTCTTATCAGTGCCAATAATATATTTACACTTGTATATAGAGTTTGGATATCTTATTACGCCTGGCACAAAAAGTATCTTAGCATGTTTTTCGATCAGTATTGTGCCTAAGTCAGACCATTTTGAAAGTTTTCGAAATATACAATTTTGTTGCTTAGGGTCTTGCTCTTTCATTAACACCTCCGGTTTATAAAAAATTGTGCGAAAATGCCTGAGATAGAGTGCCCGAAAGACGCAAACCCCCCCAAAACAAAGTTGCAGTTTTTGGATTTTGCATGGTCATGTGTGGGAAAACGCAATAATACGTGTGTATTGATTTTTACACAGAGAGGTTTTTCCGACTGAATGAGCGAGAAAGCCCCACATTTCACTATTGATTGTATCCCGTGTTTCGTGTCCTCAGTACAATTGCAATGCCCATTGAAAAACCAAAAACTGCAACTTTTGGTTTGGGGTTGCCGTCTTTCGGGCTTTCTATCTCGTCCTTTCGCCCGCTTTTTTTTACAAGCCAGTAATTAAATGAAAGAGCAGACATAGGCCACGAATGTATATTTTCGAAAACTTTAAAAATTTTCTAAATGGTCTGACTTTGGCCAATACTGATCGAAAAAACATGCCGAGATACGTTTTTTTGGCCAGGTGTAGATGCGTCTGTCCTGAATCAGTAGACGGCAAGTCTATATTGTAAGAGATGGTGCAATGAAATATTTAGACTCCTGTAGTTGTGCAATTGGTCTGGTATTACTGATGTTACCATCTGCTCCCTGATCTTTCCTCTGAGGACTGAGTGAAGTTGTTGCACTGGCTTCCCCGTGCTGGTCACGTCAGTGTTTTCTGATGTTTTTTTCATTGGTTCTTCCTTTTCAGATGTCAATGATATTCCCGGTTACCTTGTTTTAACGCCGAGTTTGCATACACTGATGTGTTTTTACAGGAGGTACCATTTTGGCAGAAGTGTTTTTGAGCAGGTTGCCTTGATAGAGAAACAGCATCCACAACGGGTCTTTGAATTTGTTCATTTCCACCTACTGAAGTATATCCTGTCTCTACATCCTGAACCCTTACATACATGTTTAACCATTCATTTTGCCTTTAGAGAAATTCGAGTGCATACCTTTTGGACATCCTGCCTCGAATGTTTGTCGAGTTTGGAGAGGTTAGTCATCACAATTTTAGGTTTGTGGAGTTCATCAAAATGGAAGCATTGTTACCATAGAACACCTCGTCATTTTTGTTCGTTTGCCTGTATAAATAAAAGCGGATTTAAGGATTTAAGACACTGGCACGGTTGATTTGAATCACATGATACGTTAACCATTGGATCTACTGACAAAGGAAAAAGCAAGACAAGTTACAAGCCAGTCGGATGCTTTTCTATTGTAGATGGTTGTCGGTTTGGTTGAATGCACGATTAAGCACGAAACCTTCCATACACTTTAGATTACGATTGAGTTTACAATGTACCAGTCAGTTCATTGAAGCAAACCTGAGGCACCACGCGGCCAAATTCGATCATCCAGGCATGCCTTGCAAGAATACAATACATGCACCTGTTTCACCAGATATTTTTCGCAAGTGAGTCTTTTGTATCTCCCCGTGCTGGGTTGTTCTGGAGGACAAGTTGCTAAGTCAAAATCTTTGACCTTTCGTGAAAGCGCCTTATAGCGACCAACACATGGTGTGAGTGTCGTCCTTATTCAATTCGGGCATTTTACAGTGATTGGACTTTTTAAAGTATTGCAGAGGGCGCTGTAAATTCAGCTTCCTCGAGAATTCCATCAGCTTCCATCGGTGCCTATGATCAAGGTTTTACGGTATTTTGTACATTTTTGCAATTTAAAACTTAAAGCGGACGAGAAAATTTCACACAAGGCTATGAATTCAACCTATTTCAAGTGTATCCCAAATGTAAACTTACTGGCCATCTGACAGTGCTCAGCAATTTAGTGACACCCACCGGGCGACCGCCATTGGACGATTGTGTGCACACTTATTTTGATATGCTATCTGCTGCTATCCAATGCTGGTTGTTATGTATCCCCACTGTATTGTGGGCCGTTTGTTATGTCCCTTAGCTTCCGAAGCTCTGGTAATATTTCCAACCTCGGAAGCTCCAAACGGAGAGTGATGAATGAACGTGGAAATTTGATTAACGGGAATCGGCAGACAGTCGCAGTCAATTCCCGTTGTTGTTCTTCCCTGACTTAAGGCAGACACGGTTACATCATGTAGAATTTCTACTCTATGATACACATTACTACTTCCCCGCTTTTATACGGAACTGATTTGACCCCCGTCCGCACCCGCTTTTGGATTCTATACGGCCTCTACATATCCCCGTAAAGATGTGCAAACCTGGTTGGCCACCACCTAAAGTTTTAGCTCAACCGATAATAAACGAAGACAAACATTTTTTTCTACACAAAATGAGGTTTAAACACATCTTGTTAACTTCTTGTTTGATCTTATCTTGGTTTGTGAATAAACCACCATCCTCTTCACCCCGTCACACGGCCATCACCGCGCAATATATTACGGTAGCCAAATTTTGGTTTTGCTTTCGTACAATAACCCAGTTTATATGAATGAGTACAGCTAAATTCGATACTGACTCTCATTTTAAACGTATTTAGAGTTTTTGAATGCATAGATGTGCATATTTTGGAGGCCAAATCAGAAAAAAGCACGCGTGTACCTGCTACGCGAACGGTAAACGCGCTCAAAATTGAAATGAGCCAGCTCCCTTAATGAGATAAATCGGATATAAATGTTATACCTGACGTTTATATTCATTTAACCTAATGCTCGACGGAAGATTCAACATGGTATGACAAACCTAAGATGAAAAAGATGGTTGAAAATTGATTAAATGTATTTTTAATGTCACAATGCTACATTGTCCAAATGACGTTTTAAAACCAGTACTTGTGTTTTACTTAACATTTTCGTGACACATGAGTTCATGTTCCCTGTTGGTATTAAAGTTGTGGTTGATCGTTTAGAAAAAAAACATTATCTTAAATCTACTCATGTTTCTAGCATGTTTATATCTGTTACGCATCACAAACCCTTGCTCACACGATTGAGTATTCACACCACGTATTTCTGCGAAAAGGGGAAGACGAGGATTATACTTACACTTCGGTGGTCCAATGGCATACAGCAGGTTTCCTTATGTTTGTTTTTTTACAAGGAACTGATCCATGGAATTTAACCATGATCTAGTAAAGGTTGCACAGTGTAGAAGTCATAGGGGATTTAGGGGGGGGGCGCCACGGCGCGGCCCCCCCCTATTTTTTGCAAGCCAAGGCGCAGGGCGACTTGTAGATGTAGGAAAAATGCCGTTTGCCACACAGGGCGCCGGGCGCACTTCCTTGTATATCTAGGAAAATGACCCAGTTTTGTGGGCGCACTTGCCGACACAATTGTAAATTTTCCGCTCGCTGCGCTCGCCGGGGAGGACACAAGTGTTTTCCCTCTGTTTGAAATTCTGAAGAACAGGGGGTACTCTTCTTTGTTGTGTTGTTTGGTGCTCTGGTTGTTGTAAAAAAATAAAAAAAATCTAGGGCGTCTGGCACTCCCAACCCCCCATTTCAATTAGAAACCGAGTGGGAAAAAATTGGGTCTACCCGGCGAGCGAAGCGAGCCGGAAAAAATTTTAACAGCGACATAGTGACGGGCGCCCCCTATTGAGAATTCCGGGATCCGCCCCCTGAAGTAATATAGTCCGCCGTATCAGGGCCGTAGCAAGGGGGGGGGGAGTGCCGGGGGGCGCAACGCACCCCCAAAAAATGACAAAGAGTCCGCTTTACCATGCTGAAGGTCCGCTTGTTCCCATGTTGAAGGTCCATTGTCCAGTACAAGTTTGGCGCTTCCAAAATGGATGTTGTTTTAAGGGTTGTGGAGCATGGTATACGAATGATAAGCAGCTCTTAACCATTGCAGTACTACGCATGGCTGGTGTTACTATACTGTTTTCTCAATGCTCGATGATGTACATGTTACATCTACCCCTCCTCCCCCCCTTCAGAATTTGGAGACGACGGTGAAAAATTTGGGTCAACGGCGAAGCGCAGCCAGCCGAAAAAAAAAGATTGTTTTGGCTACGCAAAAAGGTCCCGCTTTGGCAAATCAGCACCACCCACATAAATTCCTGGCTACGGGCCTGCGCCGTATTCATAGTCGCGGCTACAGTTACGGTAACGAAATAGGGCACTCGATTCAGTTGACCTTCACGCAACAGTAGTTTCACGCTTTTATTCCGTTGTCTATGGATCCCGTGACGGTGGCTCACGGCGGACTATAATTACTTTCACACCCTCCACTCTATTTTCTGCCTGAGATTTCAAAAATAGATGTAGAGTACAGGCCCTATCGAACTTATAAAGCGTAAGACGTTGAAAATAAGATGCATCCTGGGATTAGCCTGCCAAAAAACGTTCTGAGAAGGAATAGAAACGCTTGCGTAGCTGACTCACTGGGTAAAGTTCGCTCTCAGAGATACAAAGACTGCCACAGGTCTTATCAGTGACCAATATGTCTGCACTTTTATCATTTAGTAGACATGAATGGTGAATGCTGATTGGTTAATGTCCCAATTAATATTTTCCCATATTACCAGAGTAATTTTTCATTACTCACTGGATATGAGCCCGTATTACGTAATACTTACACCAAGTATCAAATCCCCCTACTTTACATGCCTTCAAATCTATAGATGTAATGATCTTGCGCATCTGTGGAAGAGACTGTTTTGGTCCAGCAACCTCTGAAGTGCACAATCCAAGATGGCCTTTTTGTTCACAACAAGGTGTGACTGCTGCTGGCAATCCCAAACAAATATTTCTGCTTGATACATTTTCCCTAAATTCTTTATGTACAAAAACATTTTTAAAGTTCCCCTGTGTGTTTTGGAGGACTAGTGGGGACCTTTGTGTGTCTTTCAAAAAGGTAAGTTAGTGTGTTTTCCTTAGCTACAGTGCCATGCTACCCTGCTGAATTCAACTCTCACTGACTCTGTGCACTGCATAGGCAAGACTACTACTGAATCACTGTGGCCATAACATCTTGGTCTAGGACTGTAGTTGTTGGGAATTGGGGAAAATTGTATGTATTGAGTTTATGTTACTGTGCCAGTTAGTCCAAACTATTGATTTGTCCACTGTAGGCCTCGTAGACACCGCCTAGACTAGCGTGGAATACTCACAGTCTGAGCTTTTCTGGATTCTGTACTTGACTGCAGTGTAGCTGTGCTAATCCGGATTTAAATAAAATTTAATCAACTGGTAGGCTTACAACTTCAAATGTCTAATAAATGCTAAATTCATTACCCCCGGTTTGTTCTCACGCCATACGGAAAAATATCTAAGGTTTGTTTCCAATATCACATCGGCTATCGCCTCATGTATATCTAGGAAAGCCTTTGTGGGAGCCTCTTGCCGACACAATTTGTCAAATTTTCCGGCTCGTGCGGCTCGCCGGGTAGACACAATTGTTTTCACTATGTTTGAAATTCTGAAGGCAGGGGGGTACTTTCTGGTTGTTGTGTTTGGTGCTCTGGTGCTTGAAAAAAATATAAAAATATAGGCGTGGTACTCCCAACCCCCCCCCTTCAGAATTTAGAACCGAGTGGAAAAAAAATGGGTCTAACCCGGCGAGGAATTCGAGCCGGAAAATTTTAAACGCCGAATAGTGACGGGAAGCCTCCCCCCATGAAATCTGGATCCGCCCCTGGAAAGAATTTAGTACGCCCGTACTCAGGGCCGTAGACAAGGGGGGGGGGAGGCGGGGGCGCACGCACCCCCCCAAAAAATGACAAAGGTCCGCTTTATGATGCTGAAGCGTCCGCTTTGCCATGTTGAAGGTCCGTGTGTTGTCCAGTAAGTTTGGCGCTTGCCAAATGATGTTGTTTTACGGGTTGTGGTGCATGGTCTATGAATGAATAACAGCTCGTACACCATGCATTCGTTACGCATGGCTGGTGTTACTATAAGCTTTCGGACTAGACTGTAGTGTAGATGTGCTAATGCCAGATTTAAATTAAAATTTAATCAACTGTATAGGCTTACACTTCAAATGGCTACTAATGATAAATTCGTTACACCCTGTCGTTCTCCGCAATACGGAAAAAGATCTATGGTTTGTTCCAATATCCACATTCGGCTATCGCCTCATGTGATATTGGAAACAAACCCTAGATATTTTTCCGTATGCTGTGAACAAACAGGGGATAACTAATTATTATAGAATTTGGATATGTTACGATCTTACGTACACACCACTAAGATGTCTTGTCCTGAATCAGACGGCAAGCCTATTGTAAAGGATGGTGCAAGGCGTCTGTAGACTCCTGTAGTGTGCAATTGGTCTGGTAATTACTGAAGTTACCATCTACTCCAGATAGTCTCTGAGACGGAAGTTGTTGCACTGTTCTCGTGACGGTCACGTTGTGTTTGATGATGTCTTTTGCATTGGTTCTTACTTTTCTAGATGTCAGTGACCAAGATAGTATTTAATTGGTTTTAACACCGAGTGCCATAACACTGATGTGTTTACAGGAGGTGACCATTTGTGGCAGATTTTTTTGAGCAGTTCGCCTTGATAGAGGAGCAGCACACATGGGTCTTTGATTTTTCATTTCCATTAACTGAAAGTATCCTTCTACATCCTGGAACCTTCCATGACATGTTGAACCATTCATTGACCTTAGTGGAAATCCAGTGCATGCTTTTTAACATCTTGCTTCAATATTTGGCGATGACTAACCTCTCCGAATTCGCAATGTCAGTTTGTGGAGTTGATCAAACCATGACGGCTGTAAAATCTGAAACAAACATCCAAACAAACCCAACCTCTACTCTCTCATGCAGGTGGAGCAGTGTCATTGATGTGATGCACATCCTTTTTCATCCTGTAATAATAATCATAATAATAATGCTAAAACTGCATTTGATTAAAGCGCAAAACACCAAGGTTTCTAAGCGCTGGAACAAGAACGACATACAAAAATCAAGAATACAATGTACAAATACAAAAACAAATAAATACAAAATGGAACAATAAAGAGCAACTTAATATGATATGTAAAACAGACTTTCAGATGAGATTGATATAAAGTGTTCAACATAGTGCAGTTATTTAGATGACCAGCAGTTCCTTCCAGAGTTTGTCAGAAGATGTTGAAAAAGCACGGTCACCATGGGGAGCGAATCTTTCGAGAGGGAACAGTAAGGAGAGGTTTAGACCGGGTCGAAGACAAGGGGAAGGATTATAAGTATGTAGATATAAGTTGTTGAAGATTACAGCGGAGCAAGACCGTGAATGCATTTGTAAGTGAGAAGGATGATTTTGTAGTTGATGGCGATTACGAGACATGAGATTTCAGAAAGAAGCGCCCAAATTTTTTTCGAAACCCGGTTTTTTTGATATTTGGAAAGCTTTCAATATATTAGACCACACCTGAAGTGAATAAGCAGAAGTGCGCCATCTTTAGGTGATAAGATGGATGATTTAGTAATTTCTGCCGTGCACGACAGAAACTCGAAGCACGGTGTTCTTGGGGACAGTTACGATCGTCAGAGCAGTTCAAAAACAAGGTTTGGGGTTTTCTTCGTGCGGGTTGTCAATAAAACCTTCGAAACGTTCTGGTAGGTGGTTACATCGATCAAGTGAAATTTTAGAGAAAATTGTATCCTCGAAACAAAAACTTCATCTTTCATTTTCCTTTTCTCCATTCTCCCCCCCCTCCATGTCACTTTTCAAAATGTGGGAACCAGTGGAGAGATATGAGGTCAGGAGTTATGGTTCATGGGATTTGTCGAGATTTGTGGCAGGCCCCCGGTGACCAGCCAGGCAGCAGAGTTCTGAATCCTGAATAGCTGCAATAACAACATGAGAGTCAGGTGTGGTTGATCAGGTTTACAACGTCTTGCTGCAAATGATGAGAGCAGAAATGATGTGTGTGTATCGAGATTTTGGTCAGATTCAAAGATGACACCAAGATTTCTTGCACTGTCGCGAACTCAACAGTGGTACCACCGATCATCATAGGAGAAAACGGGGAGCATGTTCTAAAACAAGTTGAGATGTGAATGGACCTTGTTTTATCAGCGTTGAGTTTTCAAATCAGTGGGCTGCTGACCAGTTCTTAATGTTATTAATACAGAGCTCAAGATTAGATATCGCAGAGGTGCGTTTGTTACTCTTCACAATGACATACACTTGAGTGTCATCAGCATAGATCATTTTAGAAGGATAATAAGAATCAATATCAGTTATTGCAGGTGAATACTCGGTGAAAATGAAAGGACCAATTACAAAACCTTGGGGCGGCTTCCTCAAGAATATGAACATGAGATGCAATTCCATTAACCATAACAGACTGAGAACGATTGGTGAAATAAGATTTGAACCAATCTAATGCAATTTCAGAAATTCCAAATCTGTTTGGAAATCGTTGAAAGAAAACATTGTGATTGATCGTATCGAACGCAGCGGAATAGTCAAGGATAAAAATGGCCTACTGGCCTTTGTCCGCCGCAAGCAACAAATCGTTGTAAACCCGAAGCAATGCTGTTTCTGTCGAGTAGTGGTTTCTACAGGGTGAGTCAAAAAAAAACTTGACCCTGATTGTGTCCGCCATTTTGAATTTTTAATTAACATAAATCTGAAATCCTAGTTCATTATCTTTAATTTGCTGCAAAGATCATTCATATCGGTTTGGTATAGACTGAGCTACAGTCGTTTGAATCAAGTAGTCTCTTTTCCGCTCTGTCCACGGATTCACATTTGTTTAGTTGGCCGCCGTGCATTCAAATGGGAATCCGTGGATAGGGGTAAAAGCTGACTACTTGATTCAAAAGACTGTAGTTCGGCCTATACTTATCGGATTGGAATTATCTTTGCAGCAAATTAAAGATAATGAAGTAGGCTTTCCGATGATATCAGACATGTTAGATGTATGTTGTTTAAAAATTCAAAATGGCGGACGCAATCAGGGTCAAGTTTTTTTTACTCTCCCTGTATAAGCAGATCGGAATTTGCTATGAAGATTGTGTTTACTCAGGTAATCTTGAATTTGAGAAGAGGCAACACGTTCAACAGTTTTAGCCAGAAATGCAAGGTTTGCGATATAGGTCTGTAGTTTTTCTTCGACTCAGTGGAACATCAAGACCTGTTTGCAGCTCTGAGGAAGATAGGAGTCAATGAAAACTATGTAAACATCCTAGAAGATATTTATACTGATGCCACTGCCACAATCCATATTGAAGATGATGTTTCCGAAAAGGTGCATATAGCAAGAGGAGTAAGACAAGGGGACACAATATCACCTAAGATCTTCACAGCAGCAATGGAAGATATATTCAAGAAGTTGAATCTGGAGGAAAGGGGAGTCAACATTGATGGGGAGAAGTTAACCAATTTAAGGTTTGCTGATGATGTTGCTCTCATTACTACATCAGTTAAGGACATGGAGCTTCAACTAAATGACCTCAACAGAGGAAAAAGGCTGGACTAAACATACACAAGGGAAAACCCAAATATATGACTAATTTCAACTCGAACGACTCTATAACGATGGAAAACAACCAGATTGAAAAAGTAGAGAACTATAAGTACTTAGGACAAACAGTGAATATGGAAAACAACACAGCGGAAGAGGTTTCGGTCAGAATTAAGGCCGGGTGGATTTGCTTCGGATAATACAAAAACATCCTATGTGAAAAGAAGCTGCCAATGAATCTGAAAAGGAGAGTGTATGATCAATGTGTTTTACCCACGATGACATATGGAGCGGAAACATGGACAACAACAAAATATCTAGAACAGAAATTAAAAACAGCCCAACGAGCCATGGGAAGAAGAATGCTTCATCTAACATTACGGGACAAAGTCAGAAACCAGGGAATCAGACAGAAAACTCAAGTAATAGACATTCTGGAGAGAGTCAAGAAAGCAAAAGCAAAACGGAGGTGGGCAGGACATGTAGCACGCAGTCAAGATACCAGGTGGACAAAAAGATTGACCGAATGGCAACCGATAACTGGAAAAAGAAGAAGAGGAAGGCAGAAAAGAAGATGGCGAGATGACCTAACAACATATTTAGGCACCACATGGGCTAGAGAAGTTAAGCGCAAGACCGGAAAAGATGGATTAATTATGAGGAGGGCTACATTGAACAGGACCAGGATTCGGCTTCTTTATGAGAGGTATGATGTGAGCGTGTTTTAAAGGTTCTAGAAAAGATCCTGTTGCAAATGAGCAGTTGACAATCTTAGTGATAACTGGGACCAACTCATCAACGCAGCTTTTAAAAAGCTGGGTTGGAATCGGATCCATTGAGCATGAAGAAGGGGACTTGGTGATGTTTTTCTGTAGATACACGTGTTAATTTGTTCAAATTCAGCGTTGTATACATCGGCTTAAACGAAACTCCGCTAAATACTTTTATGTGACATCTTTATGAAAGTTAAGGGAAAAGAGTATACGATGGGATGTGAAAAAATGGACTCGGTGATCATTGTGATCGTAGAACACATCGCCATTTTGTAAAAATACAAAATATTTCATTTTGCAAACTTCATTGATACTCAGTCCACTATAAAATGCTGCAATAGAGGGTCCTGATCCAGTATACACCACTGGAAAAGTAGGTCTATTTCTTATTTTAATGTGGGCACTGCATTCGGTACATGATTGAAAAGGTGGTATTAAAGTTACTGGTTGAATTCCATGTAAAGAATGTTTTGACGTCAAAACTTCGTCGAAATGATGTGGAAGATGTGGATATTCCTTACTCCTAATGTCCAAGGCTGCTTTGCACTGTTCGGTTTTTGCACAAAAGTTTAACGATTTTTTCGTTCTTTCCCAATGGTGAAGATTTTTTTGTCACATTAGTCCGACTCTACTGCCTTCATAATATTGACAAATACTTTCCCACCTTCGGGGAGTAGTCGGCGATATAAATTGAAATGCAACAAAGTTATTGCGATCTTCATGTTTTACTGCTCAAAAGATATTCAATTTAAACATGTTAAAGGAAGATGCCTAGATAACTTTAAATAACCGTGGCTAGGCCTTGCAGAGTCCACAATAGCATGAGCAACCAATGGATAGACTCAAGATAAAAGGTTCTTGGTAAATATTCATGTTTTCGGCTGCCATACTGATTGACGCCATGTTACAACTTTAAAAGTATCAGAAATACATTTATTTTGTCTAACAACATAATCTAAGTACTTCATGTTTTATTTTTTATCGCAGGTATTTGCTGTTGTATGGCATATTTTAAAATTAATAGATTTGGCTTCCATTTTGATTTTGGAGTATGACTCAATGTTACAAGTGCCATGCATTTGTTCATCGGGTCCTATAGTATATCTAGTAACTCCATAGTTTGATAATATAGGGTTGAATAGATTATTATCATTTATGGCGACGCATCTTGGATTTCTCAAATGCTCAAGGATGCCCAGGTGGCACCCGGCAGATTCTTATTCTACACAACCTTATCTATCATTTTCAGCAGAAAAATTGTGTCCATACTCAATTTTACGGTCAGGCCATAAGTTGGACCATGGCTACCTGACTACAGTCACTATGTTGCCAGTAGAGCTTTTGCAAGACTCCCTTCATTGGGTGTCATTGGCTTGTTATAGTATTTCCTAAATGTTTGTTCATTTGACCATCCTGCTGTTTGGAGGATTAGCGAAACGGGCACGCCCAGTTTGTCTGCAGCAGACGTTGATGCTGCTCTTGTGGAGTGGGGTTGGTGAATACGTGGATCCTGGGTTTGCCTACCGGAAATCATTTTGTTCCGAAATTCTTATGCATTGTAGGATAGGAATGCACCAACGATGTAGGAGTAATAAAAAAATAGCGTCATATATTTCTATGTGTTTTGTTGTCATACGGTCATCACTCCATGTGCAGCTCGCGGTTTAGTGCTCCTCCTTTAAACTTACGCGCACATTTTGTGGCGCAAAAAATACAAGAATCAAAGTCCTCGTTACTCTGGTAAATTTATTACAGCAGCGGTTTTTTGCCCAGTTATGAACCGAAAATTGCTATACACAAAACAACCATAGATAATATATGCTCTATTTTTATCTAACTCCTACATCGGTTGGTGCATTCCTATCCCAATGCATAAATTTCGGAACCAAATGAATTTCCGGTAGGAAACCCAGGATCCACGTATTGCATAGTTGTCAATCCAAGCGTCCTTCATGACTTTGGTAATCCATCGTGAGATAGTGTCCCTGCTGACTGGTTCATTGCGGTTCTTTGAAACTTATATAAAGTTGTTTATGCTAACCTGACGCAGACTCCTGGTTCGGTATATGTAGTGTTTAGGGTAAGGTCAGTACACACAGGCCTCCTATCTTCCGGATGGCGCGGTAGTCACTCCAAATCCAGTTTTGCCTGGATACGACCCTCCCTCGGGTCCACGGTAACGCAAATGCTACGCGACTGAAATTAACACTGATACCTCTTCAACTATATCCTTGGACCCTCCGAAATGGAGGGAAAACCTCAAATCTCCCCCTATGTCGGGGTAAGTAACTCCGGCACAAACATTAGTCAAAACCAATGTTTTCCGGTATACTCGTCCCTGCATCTACATCTCGAACGTGCCGTATGTGCGTAAGATATGTTTAGCCAGACCAATCATGTGCGAAACTGGGCTTTATTTTTTGCGCAGGATTTAATCCGGCCCTTGGAACTGAGCGGCTGTTGACGACCACCCTGGTATGGCAACGCTCCACGTATCAAATGCGCTGTATATCGAGTTTACCCCCCCACCCCCCACCGCTAGATGTCGATTTTACCGCGCTGCTTCCAGTTTGACTCTATTTGGCCGAGTTTTTCACATAACTCATGTTTCCAGAAAAATCATGTTCCAGAATAAAAATCCAAAATGCCGAGTTTTAAAACACTTGACCATGATTTTTTTCAACATGTGCAAATGGACATGATTTTTTTTCTCAACATGAGGCAAACTCGACATGATTTTTTTCTCAACTGAGTAAAATCGACATGATTTTTTTTCTCACCATGACCAAACTGACCCATGATTTTTTTTTTACACATACACCAAAAAATCATGTCCAGAGATTTCCTCATGTTGAGAAGAAATCATGTCGAGATTTTGAAACTGGACATGATTTATGTCAAACTCACCATATAGAGAACAAAACTCGATGTATAGAGGGCAAACTGGACATTTGGCGCTGTAAACTCGACCATATAACACTGCACACTCGAATATGGCGAGGAACCACTCAGCTTACCACAGGCAGCGCGTGAAACTACGACTGCGCGGGAAAGGAAGAAAACTCGCCATGATTTGATACGTGGAGCGTAAACCTTGACATGATTTATGTCAAACTCACCATATATGAGAGCACAACTCGATGTATAGAGGGCAAGCTGGACAGATAGCGCTGTAAACTCGACATATAACGCTTCACACTCGACATATGGCGAGGAAAACTCGATATACAGCGCGTGAAACTCAACATGCTCGGGAAAACTCGACAAGAATTGATACGTGGGAGGTCCATTACCTGGAGTTGTCGCACGCGCACATTGTGTTGTGGTTGGGCTCAGGCAGCCATCACCCGACACCGGCCCGAACGAGTGAACACACAACAAGGAATTTCCAGGTTGCAATTTTTGTTGTATGATGTTTAGCCTCGAAAATCCCGATGTACCGGTTTAATGTTTCCTTAATTTGGCTTATGGTGATGTATTTTTATTGCACTCTCTTGAAATATAATAGTATTAGTAGTGACGGTTGTGTATTATTATTATCAATCGAATATCCGGAAACCATTTATTGGATATACGGTACAAACTCGTTTTATTTTGATAGTTTGTCACTATTGAATAAAGCCCTCCATTCTAATTTTATTCGCATTTTAAGCTCGCGCCTCATTGCTCGTATCGAAAATCCTCAGATATCTATGCTACTAAAAACAGATCTGTCGTCTGTCGGCTATGTATTTCGTTATGCTTTGAGATATGGGCTGATACCCCGTGTGAGGGGGGGGGCACTCGCATATGAAATGGATTTGGGTGTAGGCTCGCGCTTCCAAACCAGGGGCATTCGGTGACAGGACTGAAAAAGTTGTGTCTTTGGGTGAGAGGCAGCCAAATTACCCCAAATAGGGGTTTCCAAGAAAAAAAAAAAAAACCAAAAAAACAAAAAAAACAAAATACTGACAAATTGCAAAAAAAATGGGTTTGGTGCAATATTGGCCAAAATTCTAACAAATAGCTGTCTTTGGGGGGGAAAATTTTCAAAAACTTTTCCCCCCAAAATAGTAGTGATGGTGGTAGTGGTAATGGTCTGTGTGACCCCCCCCACCCCCCCCCCCCAAACCACCACCCCACCCCCCAATAAATTTTAAAAAAAAAAAAAAAAAAAATTAAAAAAAAATGGGGTTTGGTGTAGCGTGAAAACTATGATGCACAAAAGGGGTATTAACAGCCTTACAAGATGAAAGTGTACCCGGGGAGGGGGTGGTGGTTGATATTTGGGCATGAAAGGTAGAGGGACAGTCTGACGTTTGTTATAAGGGTTTCAGAGTGACCCAAAAGGTAAAGGCATCTAGAGGTAAAAGTTACGTAGAACTAATGACATTGGCACAGAACAAATCTGTGGTCAAAGGTTCACACACATAGGTCGAAGGTAACACATGGGGGGGAAGCACTAGTCGGTACCTATTTTGGCCAAAATTACCTTAGAAAGGGTCAGGGTTTTCAGCTCAGAAATGGCCTAACACCCGGGAGGGAGAGGGGAGAGGCGAGAATTTCCCCTGACGCGACGGGATGACAAGTCGTAATCGTACAAAACGGTGACGGTAATTATTCGTTTTTAAACAAGCAGCAAATGCGGGGGAATAATTTGTATTTTGGGAAGAGTTCAAGATTTGTTATTTAAAAATATTAAAAACGAAAAGAATCACAAAATAAAACCAAAGTATAGAGCATCATGTTCACATAAAAGACGATAGGGAAGGCAAATGACTGAAATAAAAGAATATCCACTCTAAATTCGAGATTTAACGTTAATCCTAAGATGTGGTTATAGCAAAGCTTTGGTAGAGTGACAATCAATGGATGAAATTAATCCCTATTGCATTACATTAAACATAGATTTGAATTCAAATCTAAGTTGATTGAATCTAGGCAAGTGGGATTAATTGAAATCTATTTTGATTGGTTACAATCCTAAAGGAGTACTTTTAAATCCCTGAAAAGGCAAGTATGATAGTTACTAGCTGACCATTGAAACAGAAATGTTAATTAGGGCCATTCGTAGGAGTCACACATGTGACCAAACTTTATTTGCCTCCCAATAGAAAACAAATAATCTAGCAAAAGTGGAAGCATATTTTTGGTTAGATTTTGTCCAAACCTAACCAAAAATAACGTTTCCACTTTCGCTAGATTGGTTGTTTTGTCATGGGAGGCAAATAAAGTTCGGTCACGTGTGTGCCATCCTAAAGAATGGGCCATTATCTGTTCACATGGATGACTTAGGGGTTAGTCGGGTGGACGCACTTGCTATAACATTGAAATTGAGATGAATTGGGAAAGATTTCGTCAGACACCTGTATAGCGCTGGGAAATAGTTAAGGTTTTCTGGAAGAATATACACCACTTGGGTTTGGTAAATGGTTTGGTAAATGGAGATCTTTGTCCTTTTGTGCACTGCGTTTTTGCTTGAGTAGGCCTATTTATTTTCTGAATGATCGGCCCGTCCATCAATATTAAAGAAAATAACTCCCAATACAACCAACCAACAACAAAAAAAAAAAAAACAAAAATGAAAAAAAAGGAAAAAAATCACAAGGACAATTTTCCTGATTTCTCAGCTTCTCCTTCCCCGTCTTCTTTATTTTATTGTTGTTGTTTATTTTCGGTACTTGGGACCTCTCATAAGCTCTATAGAAACAATGTATGTACACAAATTCTGATATCACAAAGCACCAAACTAAAATAGTGCGTAATTCATGCTTGCCAAACCCGGGGTAAAAAACCTAAGGAGCTATTCAATTAGCTTCGGTCGCGTATTAAATCGATATAAATGAGTGATGTGATGTCGTGCCACTGATTTAGCACTCTTTGTTGTACACCCCTTAAAAAATCTGCATATCAATGGGTTGTGAGTGACCCCACAGCATGTTCACCAAAGAGGTTCTATATAGATAGTCAGAGAGGCCAAAAACGTTACGTTTAATCTTTAGAAATTCAACCTTCTCGCATGTTTTTGCCGCCACAAAGACAACCTAGAGTACCAACAATAGAAACAATGGCTGCCTGCCTTCCACATACTGTGGGGTGTGCCGCTTTGCATATGGTACACATATCGGTAGTGATACAATTAATGTATGGTTAGCGGTGGCCAGGTTTTTTTTGTAATAATAGTGACCGGATCATTGTGATCTCAGATAATCTTTTTTTCCTCATAATGCATGCGCGCTGGTGAATAAAAGTGTATTCATTGAGGCGGTTTATTTAAATCAAGACGACTGATGTGTCATTTCGTTCGTTGTGTGGCCATGGGTAGGACAGAATTTAACCACCAATAGCACCCAACATCCAACAACTGATATTTTGGCGGATTGTTTGTATCGAATTGACATTATGTGTGTATACAAGCACCCAAACTGATACTTATTCCGTGCAATATTCAAAATGTCAGCGCCCAGCACGGACGACTGGTTTTTGAATGCGTTTCACCCCCTTGATGTTCACCCTGTAGCATTACAAAGGCTGCCAGGGCACTTCGTGCCACGTTAATTGAATGGAAGGTTAGCCCCTGGTTGAACAACAAAGTTAGAAAAACCAGTATCTCATTTGCATTTGTATGCATACAATCAATTTTTCTCCCAGCGCAAAAGTGAACCCACTTGTTGATGTAGACGCTGTATTAGGGGTGGGCAAGTTGCAGCTTTATTTTTTAAATCGAGTGGATTCTATGGCCATTTTGGCTCCTGAAAAAGAATCTAGTAAGCTTTTTCACTGAAGATAAAGTTTTGGGTTGGTTCCATGGATTTTAAGTTTTGTACATAAAGTCAGTGGGATTTTGAGGTTAAATTAGTTATTTGCCAATATTTGCCACATACAAATTAATGACAACCATGTAACATGCACATGTGATAGGTGTATTGCCTCCCTTTGTAATACCATAGGTTTCCAAAATAACCAAGTTCATGATTGTCTAGAATAAAGGAAAAATTTCTTTACCTTGCAGAGGGCGTGTTGTCACTCATTAGCACAGCTACAACTTTCACCTACTTGTTTAAATTATTTATACAAACAGGAATACACCTCTTTACACACAATGAGTTGCCTGCTACTATATATGTGACCCACTTCTACCATCTACAAAACCAGGAACAAGTCCCAGTGACTTATTCCTCATTTGATCAAAACCAGTCAGATATGTCTAAATCCCCAGTTCATTCATCTTTAACCACAAAAGCAAGTATGACTTTAGTTACCTTTATATACACTAATCCCACTAGCCAAGTGATGGATTTCAAGTCTGACAAAAATGCTGTATATTCTTTGCTTTTAAGCACTTGTACCTGAAGTAGACAAACGACTGGAATGCTAACAGTTACCTGCGCTTTACATTAACAAAAGACTGGAATGCTAACAGTTAACTGTGCTTTATGTAGACGGTTGTCTGCCCACTTTGGTTGGGTGAATTTGAATAGCAAGGCATACCAAATAAGGTCTTGAACCTACTGATTGATATCTTATGTGATTTATGTATTCGCAACAACCTTCATTGCAAAAAGTGGTGTTTGTCACTGTGACTTGTTCCTGGGTTTGTAAAAGTGGGTCACATATGTTTATAATAGTACCACACATGCACATGCTGGTATGAAAACAACCCAATACCATTCACAGGTATTAGCAAGTTATGTAACTGGTTGCAACTAGGCTTGACCTTACAACAATTGACTCCTTCAATTTTCACTCACTCACAAACTAGTGGTCTTGTTTTGGTTGTTCTGTGCATTACCTTGCCTCCATTGAAGAGAGTTTTGGAAAAAGTGTATTTTCTGCCATTGAGAATAAATTTGCTATTTTTTTCTTTGACAATCATTTGCCTAAACCTATAAATCACCTATTGGTGAGTTTCTAGCAAAATCCAGGATGAAGATCATGTTTGTTTTTTGTTTTTCCAAAAGTAGCTGAAAAGCCCAATAGACTTCATGTACAAAACTTAAACTCCACGGAACCAACCTAAAAAAATATCTTGAGTGAAAAAGCTTGCCTGATTCATTTTCAGGAGCCAAAATGGCCATAGAATATGCTCGTTTTACAAAAGATTTGTAAAAAAAGTTCATACTTGCCCACCCCTACCTGTACGGTGGCATTAGTATGATTGTTTGGAATTCCAGTCAGAGTTCTGACTGGTCTCAAGAATGCCAGTGTAATCTATGATTATCAGACGTGAGTCTGTACATGTATATTAAAATTGGTATAGTTTGGGGTCCAAAAATGTTTGTGCAGAAGACAGTAAGTGTGCATGTATTGGGGGTAGTGTACTGCCTTTTTCATTGTATGTGGAAACTGAACTTCTGTCAACGGTTTTGGTTAGAGGGAGCAATGGGGCTAGATATTGAATGTTATGCGTTGAAGTCTTCTCTAGGGCCGAAAGGCTTGTTGTTTCAAGAAATGATGTACATTTTTGTCATATTCAAACTCACCAGTGTGGAATATTCCATGTTCCTAATGGGGGAATCATATCGAGGAAATGTATAACGAGTGTGCTTTGAATGGTCTCGGATAGAAGTGGTGATTAAAATACAAAATATTGGAAATCTGAAGGCATTTTGGGGATGATTTATAAAAGAGAACACTTTAGATGTGCTACTAAAGAAGGATAAATTGTTAATTATATAAGACCCCAAATATTACCTTTTTGCGAAACAGTTTCAAGTTCCATTGTGGACTGAAGAATGGGGAAGAATCAAGGAAAAGCAGAGCTTCTAGTTTCCTTCCTGTGATGGTTGCACGTTTGCTGGGTGCAGTACTTTTAAATTTTTAAAAATTACCAATGATCAGGTTCTCAAATCTCTTCAGACTTTAAACAACAGGAAGGCAACTGGTCTGGATGGTTTGAGTAGTCGTTTGTTAAAAGCAGGGGCTGCTC